>JZKD02S1628598.1:441411-464411 GCA_000966675.3 Picea glauca
TACCATTCATTCAACTTTGTCTAGAAACATAAAATTTCACATTTACATATATAAATTTATGCAAATTATTTGATAAAATTATTCTCTAGAATTATTACATTACTTGGAAATAAGTTTCTCCATGGAAAAACTATATTTTTACCACAATTCACTATTCTCCTCATTTTATGCATGTCTTTTCTATTTTTAGGGATTAGTTACCATCTACAAACATTTCCCCTTTGGACATCAAATTTATCGTGTAATTCATGGAAAAATTTTCCTCTTCTACCAAATCCTAAGTTTCATTTATTTCAAATTTAAAACTCAGATGTATTTCTCATTCTTTGTTACTAATTTATTTTTAAAATACTTTTCCTCTCCTCAACATTGGGATTATTGCCTCAGTATTGACCAGAGGCCTGAACTTCCTTCTAGTTATGAGTCTAACAGACTTTCCAAGAAAACCTAGAGACCAAAACTAGTTTCCCAGTATTTAAGTCTCTAACGGAAATGTGATTTTCATAATTTCCAAGCTATTTTGTGAGGACTATATTGGCTTGACTTTTACTAAAATTTGAGGATCGGTTCATATAAACTATCACAAGTGATCATACAACACTTCGTTCCTAATTTGAGTAGAAACCCAATATTAATAGCTTACCTTCCCAAACAGAGAGTCAGAGACAAGTAGAAGCCAATCAACAGAGTATGATTTCCAACTTTATTTCAAATTTCCCAGTTAGCTAGACAATCAACGTGACAATTTCATAATTAAACAAGACAATAAATTATATAATCATCTAGAACATGAAATCCATAGTATAAAACAAGCTAATCATGACAATACCAAACACAGAAAAACACTTGTCTAAATTTTTAGAAATTGATGGCAACTGTTGAAGGGTGTGCCACTTTCCACCCAACCATAGGCACAATTACTCCTGGCATTTTCACAGTTGGCCACCCCCTTGGTAGATTATGATACCATTAGGGTACATTTATTTTATTCATTATATGAGAAATATCAAGGCCACTATCGTTCACCTACAGGAACTCAACAAACCAAGTCTTCAATCCACCAAGAAAGGGGGATGCTCTTTCCACAAAGAGCTTCAAAAACTATCATGCAAAACTCATGGGAGGCCTTTTACTGCCTAGTAGTCCCTCAACTCTCTTCCCTCTTATTTCCTTCATCATTTCTCAGTCCATCACTAAATTTTCGTAGCCCTCTTTATCATCCTGAACTAAAAACAGTTTCCAATGGCTCCTGTCTTGAGAAATTTTTCTCCTTCTTTTTTGACTATTTTATTAGAACCATAGGAGTTTCCCACTCTCCTCTCCATTCATATTAAATCCCTCTATTTTTGGTTCAAATCAGAAACTTCCAATTGGGTACTATGTCCATACTCTCATTGGCTCTTGAGAAATAATTCCCAACTACCATCTTGAATGGCAATAAAATTATGTGGGACAGAGGAATGTTTTGGGTCTGAGCAATTTAAATCCAACAAAGTACTAGCCTGGGAGGGTTCATATCAACCATTGTTGGTTCCCCTCACCATTCCCTCTCATGGCATCATATCCTATATAGGAAATCCCCTTCAACATTTCTTCAACATTTTCTTTTTAGATTAGTAGCATAAATATTTACACTACCTTCTTAGCAAAGGTTCAACATTTCCCAGATTGATGCAGGAGCATCTCTCCATGCAGCCAGCCAGCCAGCCAGCCACTTGGGCATGTACGAATTCAAATAGAGGCGCAACCTCGTTTAAATTTGTAAAGAATGTAATTTAATGTATTAGGCTCGTGAGCCAAAGGAGCCATGCCTTTGCGCAGGCTATAGATAAGATAGGCATTTATTATAGATCGGCTGAGATCTAGTTTTGGATAGCAGACTAGACAGTCATTGATTGTATTTAATAGAGTAGGTAAATCCTAGAGGGAAGCGCTTGATTGAGCTGCCTCATGTAAAAGAGATATTCAGATCTCATTTTCAGAGAGAGGAGAGAATGGTTGAGTCAGAGAGGATGCATGTAGAGCAGAAGAGAGAGAGCCGAGAGAGAGCTCGAGGAACACCTTGTAAACTATATAGGCATTTGCCATTATTAATACAGAGCAGTTTTTCCTACATTTTCTGTCATTATTTGTATGTCTGTGTGTGTGTTCATTATATGCTGCATTTGTGTATTGTGATTATGCCATTGCAGGGAGTGTGTTTGATTTCAGGTTTGAGAGGTCTTTGAGGTTTCATGCCATGAGGGCGTGAAAGAGTGTGAGACTCTGAATACCAGTGCACAGAGGTGGCACTTCTGAACTCTGAGGAGTTAGATAGAGATGTGCTGAGGGCACAGAACTGAAGTCATCACCTCAGATAGAAGGAGGACTTTTGGGGTTACTGAACACCTCAATATTCAAGGCAGTGTAGCTGAGACTTTGTTGTGGACAGAACCTCTGAGGAGTTCTGTAGGAGCTCGATCAAGAGGGTATCGAGTGTGTGTAGGGAAAGAAATCTGTTGTGAGTTTAGAAAGACAAGAATACATTTGAGGATTCTGGGGAGCTCCATATGGAGGACGTCGAGCGAAGTGTGTAAGCACAAGGAGAAAGCATAACTATTGTGGGTGTTCTGTGACAGAGATACTCCACCAGGAGGGTGTTGAGGGAATGTACAGATAGTCCAGGAGGAAGGAACTCATCGAGTTATATCACATGAAGGAAGCATTCATTGAGGGAGCTTTCATGGGGTTACTGAATACCCAGAGTATTCCGCAATAGATTGCTTGAGTTGGAAGAATTCTAGGAGGCATTGTATTCTCCATATGCGGGAGAAAAAGAAGAAGAACCGAGCTTCTGTAGAGGTCGAAGCTACAGGAGAAGCTCAGGATAGATAGCGCTTTGCATGAAAGAACTTTTGAAGGAGAGTGCAGAGGTCAAACGAATCCTTTGAGGATCCAAGCACCTTGAAAGATCGGCACCTCGGAGCTCAGAGTTTGGGAAGTCCGATTGTTGGTAGCGCAAGTAGCGATATACCGATAGGGAAATCCCCGATGTGCGGGAGCGTTGACCGTTTGACCATTGGCATTCAGGGTTCAGAGTTTTGAATTGCATGAGACTGTGCACACAGGGGTCGCGATATCGCGAATCTCGATTTTCTCGAGACGACTACCGGGGGATCGTCAGTTTATCCTGTGGGTGACTAAAGGTCCCGATACGGGATAGAAGAGGGATATAACTCTTCGGGCCTGTGTGAAAGAGGTCCTGGTGAGAAGAGTAGGTCGGACCATGAGGGTAGTGACTCTGCATAAAGTGGTATCAGAGCTATTAAATCTTTTCTGTATATTGCAGGTGAGAGAAGAGAATGAGAAAGGAAGAGCACTCTGATACACCCTATCTGCATCAAGTGGTATCGGAGCGGTTTTTCATCTGTGTATTGCAGGTGAAGGAAGACAGGGTTGCTGAGAACTCTGTGAGGACTTGATTGCAGGTAAGTAGCAGTCCGTAGACAGTCAAAAGGAGACTGTAGGATGTAGCTAAGAACTCAGGATTGCAGGAGTGGCAGCAACAGATCTGTCCGGGAGGTAGATAGACACAGCAGCATGGCTACTAAATTCCATAAGCATGCTGAAAGGAGGAGTCCAAAGCTAATGAACGCAGCAGAGATGGATAAAGAGCTCGCTGACATAAAGAGAGAGATGGAGGAACTCGAAATAAATATGCGGCAGGATAAAAAGCAGATATGGGTGCATGAGTGGACCATGAAGGCGCCAAAGGTTAAATGGCCAGTCAGGGAACTGATGGTCAAAAGATAGCAGAGGTTGTTGAAAAGATGGTTGAGGTATGCTCAGGACCTCAGGGCCACAGAAGACGAGATGATATGTTACTGTTGGCCAGAGACTGGGAAGAGTCTCGATGATGATGATGATGACTGGGATAAATTGGGATCAGCTGAGGATCTCAAGGACTGTTGGTTGGGCAGAAAAGAAGAAATTCCAGATTGCCAAAAGGGCAACAAATTGAGATCAGTTGAGGGTCTCAAAGGTTGTCATGAGGATGGTGAAGAAATTTTGCATTGCCAGCTGGGCAATGATCAGATCTCACTGTGGGATCTTGAAGACTGTCAAGAGGGTAGCGAAAGTGGGTCAAACTGTCAGGTGGGAAGAAATGAGAAATTGGGACCGCCTGGAGGTCTCATGGAGAATTCAATTCAGTAAGGGGTGTTGATGAAGATGGGATCGGTTGATCTCATGAACTTTGAAGCGAGTTGGATACAGCTAGGGGAGCTGATGGAGCAGATGAGCTCGAAATTCGATCAGCGTGTACAGCTGACAGAGGTGAAAGAAGATCATAATGATATTTTGATGATTGGGGGAATCGAGTTATTCCTACCAGGTGCCTGGGAGGAGGCAGAAAGTTGTATTGCAGGTGCAACAATAGCAGAAGAACAGTCACAGCTGGAGATGACTGTCGAAGAGGAAGAATTGGAGCAGACTTTGAAAGCTACCCAAGCAGGTGAAGAAAATGATTGTTCTAAGGAACAACTCAACAATTTCAGCTGGGTAGCTGAACAGAGGAGTGATGTAGAAATGGGACTGACATCAAAAGATCAAGCGGGAGAAAAAGAGGAAGATGAACATTCTGAGGAATGGCTCAGCATTTTCAGCACTGAAGCTGAAAGGACTGCAACATGGGAAGTTGCAGAAGAAAAGAAAGAAGCTGTAGCACTGAAGCTAGTAGCAGAGGAAGCCGAGGAGTAGGCAGGAAGATTTATTACTCCATGGGAGATGGAGCTGACGATGTTGGAGGATTGGCTGAACAATCCATAGCCAACAAGAAAGTTGTCAGAAGAGAAGAGGATGACTGAGTAGCAATTCAGTCAAAGAGGGACTGCAGAGCTGAAGTCTGCAACAGAGTGGCATCTTGAGGCCATAGGTGAAGGTGGAGATAAGGATGAAGATGAAAAAGATGGCATGGGAGATCATGATGATCTGTCCAATTGCCAAAATATTTTCCAGCTGAGGAGACTGCAAAAGCAGAGCCAACCACTGGAGCAGCTGGACCAAGAGGTAGAGGACATCAGAAGGCTGATGTTGAGGTCAGCGTAGACTACCAGCGAGGAGAAACTGGTCAGAAGGAAAACAACAGCAGCGCAGCGGAAGTAGCAGCAGCAGCAGGATGGAGCAGATGAAAAGATCCAAAGACTTGTTTGGGACCTAGGTGGATTCCAACAACTACGAGGCAAGCTCATGAGCAGGAGCTCATGATTTTTGCAGCTGTGGAGTATGATGCAGGAGCATCTCTCCATGCAGCCATCCAACCAGCAAGCCACGTGGGCACGCACGCATTCAAATAGAGGCGCAACCTCGTTTAAATTTGTAATGAATGTAATTTAATGTCTTAGGATGGTGAGCCAGAGGATCCATGCCTTTGCGCAGGATGTAGATAAGATAGGCATTTATTATAGATCGGCTGAGATCTAGTTTTGGATAGCAGACTAGACAGTCATTGATGGTAATTAATAGAGTAGGTAAATCCTAGAGGGAAGCGCTCGATTGAGCCGCCTCATGTAAAAGAGATATTCATATCTCATTTTCAGAGAGAGGAGAGAATGGTTGATTCGGAGAGGATGCATGTAGAGTAGAAGAGAGAGATCCAAGATAGAGCTCGAGGAACACCTTGTAAACTATACAGGCATTTGCCATTATTAATACAGAGCAGTTTTTCCTGCATTTTTTGTCATTATTTGTATGTCTGTGTGTGTGTTCATTATATGCTGCATTTGTGTATTGTGATTATGCCATTGCAGGGAGTGTGTTTGATTTTAGGTTTGAGAGGTCTTTGAGGTTTCATGCCATGAGGGCGTGACAGAGTGTGAGACTCTGAATACCAGTGCACAGAGGTGGCACTTCTGAACTCTAAGGCGTTAGACAGAGACGTGTTGAGGGCACAGACCTGAAGTCATCACCTCAGATAGAAGGAGGACTTTTGGGGTTACTGAACACCTCAATAGTCAAGGCAGTGTAGCTGAGACACTATTGTGGACAGAACCTCTGAGGAGTTTTGTAGGAGCTCGATCAAGAGGGTATCGAGTGTGTGTAAGGTAAGATCTCTGTTGTGATTTTAGAAAGACCAGAATTTGTCTGAGGATTTTGGGGGGCTCCGTCTGGAGGACGTCGAGCGAAGTGTGTAAGCACAAGGAGAAAGCATAACTGTTGTGGGTGTTCTGTGACAGAGATACTGTTCCAGGAGGGCATTGAGGGAATGTACATATAGTCCAGGAGGAAGGAACTCATCGAGTTCTATCACCTGAAGGAAGAATCCACTGAGGGAGCTTTCATTGGGTTACTGAATACCCAAAGTATTTAGCAATAGATTGCTTGATTTGGAAGACTGCCATGAGGCATTGTATTCTCCATCTGCAGGAGAAAAAGAAGAAGAACCGAGCTTCTGTAGAGGTTGAATCTACAGGAGATCTCAGGATAGATAGCGTTTTGTGCCCAAGGACTTTGGAAGGAGAGTGCAGAGGTCAAACGAATCCTTTGAGGATCCAAGCAGAAAACCCACGAAGGCGAGTGCTTCTATGTACAGGGTCGAAACTGCAAGGAGGGTGGAGACTAAATACTTTCCTTTGAAGAAATCTAAGTGAGGAAATTCAGGGGGGATAGTTCCATCGTGGGAGTGTGGAACAGACCCAGGAAGAAGTTCGCACAGGGGGAAGCTGTGGAGCAGAAGAAATCCTCAAAGAGGAGAATCGACAGCCAGGATTCGCAAAGAGGATTGCGAAATCCCGTGGATCGTTGGATCGTGAGGAAGCTGCGGGAAGTTAACCCATAGATGTAGGAAAGATTGAAGCCATCGGGGTTCGGCATTCGACGTTTGACAAGGAGAGGAACAGACTCGTTGAAATCGCGAGTCACGATTTCCCGAGTTATTCGGAGCCGTCAATCATCATAGGGACACGTGGCATGAGATCCCGGAAGATAGGGGTTCAACGTTCAGGGATTTCAACACCAAGAAATACTTACCTCGTGGATTCGCAATCTGCAAAATCTCGACGTCGACGTGGTAGTGTGGGACCACGAGATTTAGTGGAGTCCAGATGGCATTGTATCGGAAGATCGGCACCTCAGAGCTCAGAGTTTGGGAAGTCCGATTGTTGGTATCGCAAGTAGCGATATCCCGATAGGGAAATCCCCGACGTGCGGGAGCGTTGACCATTTGACCATCAGCATTCGGGGTTCGGAGTTTTGAATTGCACGAGACCGTGCACACAAAGGTCGCGATATCGTGAAGCCTGATTTCCCGAGAGGACTACCGGGGGATCGTCAATGTATCCTGTGGGTGACTAAAGGTCTCGATACGGGATAGAAGAGGGATATAACTCTTCGGGACTGTGTGAAAGAGGTCCTGGTGAGAAGAGTAGGTCGGACCGTGAGGGTAGCGACTCTGCATCACAGATCCACACACAATTGATCTTCCCATAGTCTCTTTGTGAAATATAATTGTATTTACAATATGGGGAAGAAAGGGTGTTGCAATCCCCTTCCCGTTAAAGGAACATCGTCCTCGATGTTCTTTTCATATCAAAAATACCATCCATGTTTCCATATTTTAGCTACTTTAGCAATTTTTTCCTTTTCCTGGTCTGGTGCTTTCCCAGACTATTGGCCTTTGTCACATGCCTACAATAGTTTCAAACAACAAGCATATTAATCACAATTTCATACAAAAACATGTTATTATTGTTCAAAACTCGAGATGAAATATTTATATCTACACAATTCTTATTTGTACAATTTCATGGATTCACATCCAATTGGTTGTCTTACTAACTTGGCTGATTGTTTCCTTGACATACCCATTATGTGCATGATCCCATTCAACAAATGACAAAATTTTAAAGACTCCACCAAGTTATTTTACATGATATATTGAAGTCTCTCGTTCCTTTCATTCACTCACCCTCCAGGCTCAAGCTCATCTATCCCCTTCTCTGTTAAACAGTCCCTCGAAAGATCCATCTTGCCTGTCAAGTATTTCTCACACAAGAAGAGTTTCAAATATTTATCTTAATATTACAAATGAGGCGTTCCTCACGCTTTCTCTATCGATATGTCCCTCTGCATTTCTCTATTGAAAACATCCCTTCAACCCGTTCCACCGTGACACATCATTCTATGGGAATAATGGCTTATCATAGGGTTCTCATGTCACTTTAGTAGCCCTTTTCCATGCTTTCCATGTTTGAGCCATCATGTCCTCTCTGGACACATTTTTTCATCCCACCTGTATCACATTCATACAGAAATTTGTGAGATGTTATCATCAATTTCAATCATATTTCTTTCAAATCTGTCACCCACAAATTTCAAATTTCACTTTTTTTATTTTCAGATATGTTCCACATAGGAACCAAATTCATAAGTATGATATCTCCTTCTCATAACAGTTTGTCTCTTTCATAACCAATAGGCATTGGTCCCCCTTATGGACTTATTTTTTTGTCATAGCCAAGACTCTTCTTCCTACAATTTTGTCTTCACACATCCAAACAATTTGTTAGTTCTCATGCACATTATATTTTCCTTTCACACTTGCATTGGATTCTAAAGAATTTTAAAAATTTTGCATACTAACAATTACATCATATTCAATGATTTAAAATATAAAGGAAAAACTATTCCTTACACATGCATTACTTCAACAAGCCAATCTTTTCAAATTCAATTGATTCATCATATAAATTTAACCAATGTGTCAATGTCCATGAACACATTTACCCACAATGCACTCTTGTATTGATTTTTAGATTACCATATTTCATATTAGGCACTCTCACCATGGTGTGTTGTAACTCATCCAACCTCTCACCACATAGTTCCTTTATACTCATTTATTATTACAACAATATTATGTTTTCCTACTTTATTTGATCATGACTGTTATAGAATGTTTCACCTGTGGATTTATGAAACTTCCCTTGGATTACTAGACCCCAATAACAAGACATAAAAAGTACAAGTGGACACTAACATCCCTCTAAACTTATCTTAACCCATCAGAATGAGAAGGAGATAAAGGATATGATGAACATGTTTCAACATTTTTCCTCATTGCTTCCAATATCGAGATTGATATTCAAACTCCCTCGTGAAAATTGGGATCTTAAATGGATATTAAAGGAAAAAACTATCTCCTACTCTATAAGATTATATAAGATGAATCTATCTACGAATATTAGAGCAATAATAGACAAGCAAATGTAATAAGGCATAAACTTGAAGGAAATAGGTCAAGTATGTATTAATTGGAAAGAAAAAAAGAGATACTTATAGACCATGATTGATGTAGCATCAACCTTTCCGATCTTTCCTCGTCCATCCCCTTGCACGAATATACCAATATCAAAATGATGTTACTATGACTAATTACTTCCCCCTTCCCTTGGAAATGCCTTCAATATATAGGCTTGAGAGGAAAAAACACCATAAGAAAATGAAGGATATGACTCCTTATGTTCTATATTAGATCCTAATGTGAAGCCATAGCATGGGGTTCAAACATAACCAACTTCATCCCAAGAGATTTGGCTCATAGAATAAGGTGGAGGATCCCCCTTTTCCCTCTAACAAGACTGGCACTCCCCTAGAGTGAGAGACAGGGTGTCATCCTATACAGTAGATCTCCTATAGCATGGAAAGGGGGGAATTATTCCATGAAGTGGCCCTCCCCCAACATGGATAAGGGGGCACCACCCTTCATAAATGCAAAAAAAGGGTCTATTTTTCCAAGAAAAAGTTATGTTTTGACCTTGAAATGATTGGTTTCTTAATCCAATATGACTTAGGGGTCATGGAAAACTTATTTCATGGTGTTAAGGGGATGTGACACTGAAAAAAGTGAATTCCATACTTGGTAAGATGAATATGAAACTTGTGATAGTGCATACGACACTTACCAAGGTGTTGTTGATGGGTTCTAAATCCATCTAACTAAACAGTAGGAACCAAACCTGCCACCAAGGCCCAATTAGACTCTGCAATGTTTAATGGTGGAATGGTTCTCTAGATATTGCAATATAGATAATTAATCAATGGGATTTATGTAGTGGTTGACAAGATTTCTTCTTATGAAAGCTCCTCCTTTAGTTCGAACATGATCTTTTTGTATTTTCTTTTATAGGTGGGACCGATACAAGATAAATTCTAGTATAAACTAGCTCGGTAACAAAGGGGGAAGGACTTAACTACTGAATAAGGATGAGATTGGGATAACCCTCCTACTCAAGCATGCAAACAATGAATCTTACACCTACAAAAAGCCTAGTACTAATACATTAACCTGTTGGTGTTCCAATTATTGACTAAGATACGATTATTAGAAGAAACGTACATGCAATAAACGATGACAAGAAGATAAGTTTCCTTAACTCCAATCATCAATCACATATTAACACAAGAATTTACTCTTCATCATTAGAGACAAGAACTTATAAAAATATTGAATTAGATAAATTATCAAGAAATTCATAGTCTCTTACTCATTTCAGCATCCATTCATGAGATAAACTAAAAAATAATTCTTCTTCATATCCAATCATACATGCTTTTGATGAAAAACAAAAAAACTTTGTCTCGGGTCCTAAAAAAGACTTCTCCATTCAGGTAGCTCTGAAATAGTTCTTACAATCCAAAAATGAGTGTTTTTGCAAAAACCATCGACCTTTGCTAATGAGTTGATCCTCCTATTTATAACATATTATTAACTAAAAAAAACTATCAAAAGTGCAAGTGACGCAGTCGCGCCACTCACGCGGGCACGTCCGCTCTCACAGGACCTTCTTCTTCTCGCCTTGAAGAACTCGAAGGTTCTTCTATCTCCCTATCAGGAGATCTAAACCCACAACAATATTTCCCCGAGGTCTTCCCTTTACCATCGGGAGATACGCTAAGTCTCGCTGTCTTGCGAGTTCGTGACTTAAAACCTCCAAACATTTATTTCAAATCTTGCGATACCCGATATGGAGATACGGGTACAAATCATTCCACATGCAACCGTGGGCTAGGGTTAGTTGTTAGCGCATTTCGCAACTTCGAGATCTCGCAACCTCGTGACCTCGCCGGTTGAACCGTCGAGTTTCCAACCTCCTAGTCCGCGAGTACCCGACCTTCGTGGGCCCACATTATGCTCTGCCACGTGTCCACAAGAATCTCGGATCCTCAGCGCTTCGCGACCCGACACTCACAAGAGTCTCAGATTCTCGGCACCTCACAGCTCATGAATCCTTTGTGCCACCTGTATTCCACTTGCACTCCGCTATGGCCCACACTGCTCTCCAGCTGTCACGATATCGCTATCTCGCAACCTCGCGACCCCCATGACCAAATTCTCATACCTTTTCTTGCGAGGTCCCGAGACACGATCCCTCGTTTAGATCCAATGGTCTTCCTGTGTTCCAGATCCAACAGCTCTCCTTATCTCACTACCTCATGGCTTCGCGACTTGGAGTACTCAAATGTTGGACTCTCAACCTGCGATCTCCTGAGTTCGCGATATCCGTCGATATCTCGCCACCTGTCCTCCCCAGATGGACGACTATGATCCTCTCGCTCCTTCATCGCCTCGTGTCCTCATGCCTCGCGACTTTGCACACTCAATACTTGGGCCTTTACCCTGTAAACTCCCGAGTTCATGAGATCTCTTGATCTCTTGCCACCTCTCCCCTCAGATGGACGACTACAAATCTCTCACTGCTTCGCGTCCTCGCGCCTCGTGACATTGAACACCCACTAATTGGGCTTTCACTCGGCGAACCCTCGAGTTCACGAGATCACCGATCTCTGCCACCTGTCCTTCCCAGATGGACGGCTCTGATCCTCTCGCCACTTCACCACTCGCGACTTGGAGCACCCAGTACTTGGGTTTTCAACCTGCGAGCTCCGAGTTCGTGAGATCACCAATCTCTGACACCTGTCCTCTTCAGATGGACGGCTCACAGCCTCTCCTGAGCTTTAAACTCTTCGGAATCTCCTTACCGTAACCTCCTTGCACCTCTGCAATATCTGACGATCCTTGGAACTTCATGAAATATCCTCAGAGAGTTTCGACCATCTCTTCCTCCTTATATGATCTATGAAATGAAAATGAGTATCTCTCCACGATATTCCTTTGCCACTTCGTCAACCTGCGACGCTTCTTTTTGACTTCCAGTCACACTTATCCACACTGATCTTCAGTGAATCAGAGGCTTAACCTTCCTGATATTTACTAAGTTGTTCAACCTCAACTCCTTGCGGCAAATCTTCGAGCACGCCTAAGTGTTGAAGTTCTCTTGACTCTGCACACACTTGCAGCAGTAGTCCTTCAATACTTCGCTCAGTTTCACGACTGAGAATTCCTCCCTTAGCCCGCGCACTCCTTGCACAGCTTTGTGCCTAACTACACCTTCACTATGAATGAGAACAAAAGCTATCTCTCTCTGAGCCTTCTGTCAACGCACTCCCTTGCGGACGACTCCAACAACACTCCTTGCAAGAATCCTGGCTCAAGCAGAGAAATGATTGTAACTCATTCACTTTCTCTCAGACCTCAATCTCGAAACATGAGATCATATGCACAACATAACAACAATGCATAACAGGAATAAATATTCATAAGCAGAGCATTAACACACATACACACAGAATAACACAACAGCCATGAACCTTAATCAACTTATTCTATTAATTCAAGATCTGTACATGGGTGTTCTTCTACGCTCCCTGCTATTCTCCTATGCTCTCTAACTTCTTCTCATGTTGCTTCTCTTATTACAATGATACAAATGAGGGTTTCTATATCTTGGTTTTCCCTCTTTCTTCTAGAATTGTCTAATCTAAGAATTCAATTCTATCTACCTGCAACTACTACTATAAATGCCTCTGTCTATCTCAGACGAGAGCATATGGCTCGAGGTCTGATTACATTCTTTCCAAGGTATCTCAGACGAGAGTGTATGGCTTGAGGTATGATTACATTTTACCAAGGTGCCTTCATTAAATGATCTCATTTATGTTTGTGCATCAACTTCAAGGGAAAATTTAAAAATTCAAAAACTTGCGCTGGACGTCTTCCAGCTGTCTTCTTCTTCCATGTTGGTTTTGCTTGTCGTGAGGGATGCTCCTGCATCATACTCCCTTGCTTGAAAATTTGCATGGGATCCTATCCATGAGCTCCTGAATGGTATGTCCATGCTTCTGAATCTCTGCTTCAGTCTCCCAGCTGGCATCTTCAACTGGATGACCCTTCCACTTAACCAGATATTCAAAATATTTTTTCCTCCTGGTTTTCTTACCCACTCATTTATTTAGTATCTGCTCCATCTGTGGCTTCTCTGCAACTGGCATATTCTTTTTCCACTGGATCTTTGGTTGTTCATCACTTTCTTCTCCTACTTCATCAGCTCTGTATGGATATAAATCCAAAATATTAAATATCGGAGATATTCCAATGCCATCTGGTAACTCAATTTCATAAGAATTCTGTCCCATCTTCTTTAAGACCTTGCATGGCCCAATTTTCTTCATCTTCAGCTTGTTATATGTTCCTCTCGGGAACCTTTCCTTCCTCAAATGGGCCAGAACTAGATCACCAACTTCAAATTGAAGTTGTCTCCAATGCTGATCTACTCTGCGCTTATATTCCTAACTTGATTTCAACAATCACTCCTTCACCTGGCTATGAAGTTCCTTCATCGCTTCAGCGAATTCTCCTGCAGTAGAACTGCTAGTATCAAGTTTCTCTGAATCCCTTAATTCAGAAACTTCTCTTGGCTACATTCCATATACAATCTGAAATGGACTTCTCCCTGTGCTCTGATTTACTGAGTCATTGTAAGAAAACTCTGCTTGCGGTAATATGCTATCCCAACTACTATGGTGCTTTGTCACCAAGCTCCTCAACAAATCTCCCAGACTTCTTTTGACCACTTATGTTTGTCCATCCGTCTGTGGATGATAAGCAGAACTAAACATCAAGTTAGTCCCTAGCTTCTTCCATAGTGTCCTCCAGAAATTCCCTATGAATTTTGTGTCTCTGTCCGAAACTATGCTTTTCGGAAATCCATGGAGTCGAACAATCTCCTTGAAAAACAAATTTGTGATGTGAGTCGCATCGCTGGTCGTCCAGCATGGAATGAAATGTGCCATCTTAGAAAACCTGTCAACTACCACAAAGATTGAATCAACACCTCTTTGTGTCCTCGGCAATCCCAACATGAAATCCATGCTAATCTCATTCCACGGCTTCTCAGGTATGGGTAATGGCTAATAAAAACCCGCATTATGCTTCCTGCCTTTAGAATGCTGGCAAATCCTGCACCTGTCTACAAACCTCTTGACTTCTGACCGCATCCCTAGCCAAAAGTATGACTCGCTCAGCTTTGCAAATATCTTGTCATGACCAAAATGTCATGCCAATCCTCCATTGTGCTTTTCCTTCAACAAGTTCTCCCTCATGGAGCAATTCGGAATACACAGTTGATTGCCTTTGATCAGCAATCTGTCCTGGATCACATACTCTATCCACTGACTTTTGTCTCTGAGAACTAGATTCTCAGTTGCTTCATAAGCTTCCTTGAAGTCTGAATCATCTGCATACATGTTCTTAAGATCATCAAAGCCTAACATCCTGACTTTGAATTCCTGCATCAGATAACACTTCCTTCTCAAAGAATCAACAACTTTGTTAGCAGTACCAGAAATATGTTTTATCACAAAAGTGAAATTTTGCACGTATTCAACCCATTTAACATGCCTCTGATTCAACTTTTCCTATTGACTCACAAATTGTAATTCATGGTTATCACTATATAGAATAAATTATTTTGGAATCAAATAGTGCCTCCATTTCTTCAATGCCTGTATGATGGCATAGAATTCTTTATCATATGTGGAGTATTTCTCCTTTGCCTCATTCAACTTCTCGCTGAAATATGCAATCGGTCTGTCCTTCTGGCTCAAGACTGCTCCTATTGCAAACTCGCTTGCATCACATTTTACCTGGAATGTTTTCTGAAAATATGGCAACACCAGAATTGGTTGCTCTGTAATCTTTCGTTTCAACAAATTGAAACTCTTCTCAGCCTCTTCCGTCCAGTGAAAAGATTTATGTCTTTTCTTCACTGTGTCCATCATTGCTGCACTAATTCCACTGAAATTCCTGATGAATTTGCGGTAGAAACTAGCCAAACCATGAAAAATCCTCACCTAGAAAATATTTCTCGGTGATGGCCAATTTTTTATTACCTCCACCTTATTTGGATCCATCCTCAACTCATTTGCAGATATAACAAACCCCAAATAAATGAGTCTTGTCTTCATGAATGAGGACTTCTTCATGTTTATCAACAGCTTCTCCTACTGTAATCTCTTCATCACAATAGCCAAATGCTTCAGATGTTCAGCCTTTGTCTTGCTGAAAACCAATATGTCATCCATATACACGATGACAAATTTCCTGATGAACTCCTTCAGGAATTCATTCATCAACCTCATAAAGGTACTTTGTGCATTCATCAAGCCAAATCGAATGACAAGCCATTCGTACAAACCTTCGTTTGTCTTGAATGTTGTTTTCCATTCGTCACCTTTTCTCATACGAATATGATGATATCCACTCTTCAAATCTATCTTTGAAAAAAAATTTGCTCCACTTAAGCAATACATCAGATCATCCATTCTTCGAAATGGGAATCTATACCTGATATTTATCTTGTTTATCGCCCTTGAATCAGTGCACATCCTCCAGCCTCCATCTTTCTTCAGACTGAGTATTGTTGGAACAGCACAGGGACTCAAGCTTTCCCTGACCAAGCCTTTGTCCAAAAACTCCTGGACCTGTCTTTTAACCTCTTCATTCTCCTGCAATGTCAATCTATACGCGGCTTTGTTTGGAAAACTAGCTCCTGGTATGAGGTCTATATGGTGACTCACGCTCCTCATCAGTGGTAATGAACGAGGTAGTTCGTCCACTACAATATCAGCGAACTCTTCCAGCAGTTCCTGAACTTCTCCTGGTAAATCGTCCACTCTTGTGCTAGTCAGAACAATTTTCGGTTTTCTGACCACAAAGAATTGTGGATCCTCCTTCTTCTTAACTTCTGTAAGAAGTTCCTTCCCACTCATGAGAAGTAATGTGTTGTTTACCTCCGGCTTCACTTCTTTATCCTCAATTGGACACAACATATGAGTTCTCCCATTCCTGTCCAGGGTATATGTATTTTTTCTCCCATCATGAATTACATTTCTATCATATTGCCATGGTCTACCCAGCAATAAATGGCAGACATCCATAAAAATAGCATCACATAAAATCCTATCATTATATCCTCCTATCTTAATGTCAACTAAGAACTGTTTAGTGACATTTACCTGATGTCCCTTCTGTAGCCATGAAACTTTGTATGGACTTGGGTGATCAGTTGTCTCCAGCTCCAGTCTCTCCACCATCTCGGTTGAAATGAGATTATCGGTGCTTCCACTTTCCACGATGACTTTGCATGCCCAACCCTTGGTCTTGCAAGCAGTCCTAAAGAGACTGTTCCTCTATGTTGAGTTCTCCATCTCTTTCTCTGGCGTGAAAAGGACCTTTCACATCACTAGTGATCTTCTTCCTTCAGCGTACTTTGCCTCAACATCTCGTCTCTGTGCCTCGGCAATGTGAGTCTCTCCTCCATACTTCTTTCTATCTGGACAGTCGACCAACTTGTGTCCATGTTTTCCACATGTGAAGCATGTGATTACTCCACCTCTTCCTCTTCCTCTACCTCTAGTACGAGGAAACCTATTATTATCAGCATATCCCTCTCTTTGTTCATTTTGTTGTCCTCTTTGCTCAGCATATCGCCCTTGCTGCGAACTTCCACCTCTCTCTATCTGAGTCTGAGGTTTCTTCCAGTCATCTTTGGGCTTCTGGTATTTATCTTGGGTAACCGATTTTCTTTTGGGATGACTTCTACCTCTACCCCTCTGACTTTGTTTACGGCTCAGCTTCTCCTCAGCTTTCAGAGCCAATTGGTAAGCATCCTCCACCGTTCGGATGGTCGCCAAATTTAGTTCATCCTGAATTTCATACCTCAGGCCATTCATATACCCGACCACCTTTTCATCATTGCTTTCACGATGAACTACTCTGATATTCAACCTGTAAAATTCCTTAGTATACTCTTTCACTGTCATCATCTTTTGTCTCAGGTTCTGCATCCTCCTGAACATAGAAATTTGATAATCCCTGGGAATAAATTTTGCCTTCATCTTTGCAATCATCCTGTCCCAGCTCTTAATCTTCTGCTTGCCTTGGAAATGCTTTTCAGCTTGCATTTCATCCCACCATAAGGCTGCATGTCCCTTTAATCTTGTGACAGCATGTCTGACCTTCTTATCATCTTCGATATCTTCATAAGCGAAGTAAGTGTCAAGAGCTCTAATCTAATCTAGTAGCTCTTCCACATCCAGACTCCCTTCATAAGCTGGAATATCCATCTTTGTTTTTGAACTCATCCGAGCGATAGCCTTAATTAAACGCTCATTGGTTGAATCTTCTGCTGGGATTTCTTCTCCTCTATGTCCAACATCATCTTCATTTTCGGATTCACTAATATCTCCTGCATCATCATTTCGCCTTTGTGATGTCTCCATGTCCTCCATTCTGGCATGAAGATTATGCACTTCTCTCTCCATGTCCAGATTTTGTACTTGTCTGTCTCTGTCCTTGGACATTTCTCTTCCTCTGGAAAATTCCCTTTCCTCCTCTGAATCGGGTGATTGTCTACCTCTTCTCCTTGGCGGCATGGTGAATTCTCCTTTCTTCTCTTCTACAGAAAACAAAGAATCTTTTCTATGCTCTGATACCACTCTGACGCAGTCGCGCCACCCACGTAGGCACGTCCGCTCTCATAGGACCTTCTTCTTCTCGGCCCAAAGAAATCGAAGGTTATTCTATCTCCCTATCGAGAGATATGCACCCACAACAATGTTTCCCCGAGGTCTCCCCTTTACCACCGGGAGATCCGCTAAGTCTCACTGTCTTGCGAGTTCGTGACTTAAAACCTCTAAACTTTTCTTTCAAATCTTGCGATACCCGATCTGGCGATATGGGTACAACTCCTTCCACATGCAACCGTGGGCTAGGCTTAGCTGTTAGCGCCTTTCAAAACTTTGTCATATCGCAACCTCGCGACCTCTACAGTTGAACCGTCGAGTTTTCAACCTCCTAGTCCACGAGTCCCCAAGATACGCGGTCCCACCTTATGCTCTGCCACGCGTCCACAAGAATCTCGGCTTCTCGGCGCTTCGTGACCCGGTGCCCACACGAGTCTCGGTTTCTTGGCACTTCATGGCTCATGAATCCTTTGTGCCACCTGTATTCCACTTGCACTCCGCTATGGCCCACATTGCTCTCCAGCTGTCAGCATATCGCTATCTCACAACCTCGCAAACCCCGTGACCAAATTCTCGGACCTTTTCCTGCGAGGTCCCGAGACACGATCCCTCACTCAGATCCAATGGTATTCCTGTGTTTCGGATCCAACGGCTCTCCTTATCTCGCTACCTCGCGGCCTCGCGACATGGATTACTCAAATGTTGGACTCTCAACTTGCGAGCTCCCGAGTTCGTGAGATCCGTCGATATCTCGCCACCTGTCCTCCCCAGATGGACGACTACGATCCTCTCGCTCCTTCGTCGCCTCGCGTCCTTGCGCCTCGCGACTTTGCACACTCAATACTTGGGCCTTTACCCTGTGAACTCCCGAGTTCGCGAGATCTCTTGATCTCTTGCCACCTGTCCCCTCAGATGGACAACTACGAATCTCTCGCCGCTTCGCGTCCTTGTGCCTCGCGACTTTGAACACCCACTACTTGGGATTTCACTCGGTGAACCCCCGAGTTGGCGATATCACCGATCTCTGCCACCTGTCCTTCCCAAATGGACGGCTCTGATCTTCTCGCCACTTTGCCACTCGTGACTTGGAACACCCAATACTTGGGTTTTCAACCTGCGAGCTCCAAGTTCGTGAGATCACTGATCTCTGACACCTGTCCTCTTCAGATGGACGGCTCACAGCCTCTCCTAAGCTTTAAACTCTTCAGAATCTCCTTACCATAACCTCCTTGCACCTCTGAAAGATCTAACGATCCTCGGAAATTCATGAAATATCCTCATAGAGTTTTGACCATCTATTCCTCCTTATATGATCTACGAAATGAAAATGAGTATCTCTCCACGAGATTCCTTCGCTGCTTCGTCAACCTGCGATGCTTCTTTCTGACTTCCAGTCATACTTATCCACGCTGATCTTCAGTGACTCAGAGGCCTAACCTTCCTGAGCTTTACTAATTTTTTCAACCTCAATGAGGTTGTATGCACGCACTCCTTGAGGAAAATCTTTGAGCACGCCTAAGTGTTGAAGTTCTCTTGACTCTGCGCACACCTGCAACAACAGTCCTTCAATACTTCGCTCAGTTTCATGACTGAGACTTCCTCCCTTAGCCTGCGCACTCCTTTCATGGCTCTGTGCCTAACTGCATCTTCACGATGAATGAGAACAAAAGCTATCTCTCTCTGAGCCTTCTATCAGTGCACTCCCTTGCGGACGACTCCAATTGCACTCCTTGCAGGAATCCTGGCTCAAGAAGACAAACGATTGTAACTCATTCACTTTCTCTCAGACTTCAATCTCGACACATGAGATCATAAACACATCATAACAACAATGCATAACAGGAAGAAATATTCATAAGTAGAGCATTAACACACATACACAGAGAATAACACAACAACCATGAATATGAATCAACTTCTTCTAATAATTCAAGATCTGTACATGGGTGTTCTTCTACTCTCCCTGCTATTCTCCTATTCTCTCTAACTTCTTCTCTTGTTGCTTCTCTTCTTACAATGATACAAATGAGGGTGTCTATATCTCGGTTTTCCCTCTTTCTTCTAGAATTGTCTAATCTAAGAATTCAATTCTATCTACCTGCAACTACTACTATAAATGCCTCTGTCTATCTCAGACGAGAGCGTATGGCTCGAGGTATGATTACATTCTTTCCAAGGTATCTCAAACGAGAGCGTATGGCTCGAGGTATGATTACATTTTACCAAGGCACCTTCATTAAATGATCTCATTTATGTTTGCGCATCAACTTCAAGGGAAAATTTAAAAATTCAAAAACTTGCGTTGAACGTCTTCCAGCTGTCTTCTGCTGCCACGTTGGTTTTGCTTGTCGTGAGGGATGCTCCTGCATCAGAAAGCTAAGTAAAATAAAACATTGCCACATGGCACTTTCCTCGATGAGTCTTCTAAGAGACACCAAATGGCTTCACTTGAGTGGATAACTCTTCTCGTACTCTGACCATTGGATGAAGACATCCTCGCATGTGTTGGCATACAGGAATTTGTGTTGGTCCATTGGGGCCGAAAGGATCTCCTTTATCTCTATTTCATGTGCCCGATACTTGAATATTCTATCACTTAACTGCTTCAACATGGTTCAACCTTGATTATGTGTTCCATGAATTGTTTCACTTGGCCTGGCGCCATGTTCGCCACCTTTTCTATCTCCGTAACCTACGATGAGTCTTTTTCGGCATGTAGTTTGACTATGTCATGCAAGTCGACAAATTCATCGGGTGTGCCGAATTATGGAAGGTTGATGTCTCTCATCACCCAATTGATATTGGTCCAACTCTTTTCTCACTTGGACCATTTCTCTTGTATTTACCTATGCGTTTCTTGGGCCATTTTCACCCAATATTTGGCTGACTTTTTTATGCGATCGATGTTTTTATTCCTTAGTACTCAAATGTCATGCTCTTCGACGTCTAGACACTGTTGAACGATGTTGATATACTCAATCATTTCCACTTCTTAGTGTTCTTTCTCATACCATATTTCCATATCTTTTCACGTCTCCAGCGCCATGAGGGTGTCTTCTTGGAAATTGGTTATTCCTGCAATGAAAAGGTGTCACTCATTTGTGAATTTATTGTAGGCGTCCTGGAATTTTCTTCTCAAGAACACCGTGGCCTGTGTGGAGTCCTGATAATATTTCACCAAATGACGTAGATTTTCCAACTCCTTCAATGCAACGACCAACTCCTCTTCATCCCTTTTCGATCTATCCAGGGTGGCATTTGTGATTTCCATCCCTACCCCGATAATCTTGGATGTCTTGGCATGCTCTATGCTAATCATTTTTTCTTTTGTGGTGATGAGGATGGAGCGATCCAGAGTAAGCCTCCTCTTATTGGTGGTTCTCTTCACGATGGATTTCCTCTTCTGGTCATAGGATATGAATTGTATATCAGAAACCTCATCCACAGGTTCAAGGATTTGTTGATCTCCCTAGGTAAGCATATTTCCCAGGCTCCTGTCGGTGTCTATCTATTCAAGACTGGTTTCTTTAACCTCTTCTATGTGTTATGAAGGTATGACCTCTGGTTTTTTCTCATCGGGAGGTAAAGTACAAGTTGAAATTGAAGCATATGGGGTAGGCTCGGTACTTACTTGATAATCGGTTGTTGAGATGTAAATTTACTATTGTGGAACTTCTTCTCTTTGTTCGCCCGACCCTAGCTCGTCCTCCGAGATGTCAACTTGGGTCCCTGGTACATCGAGTAGCTCAGTGTCTAAGAATATTTCAACCTCCTGGTCATTCTGTGGAAGGCCTCGAATTTTAGCATCGGGAGTTGGGGAAGATGCCTTCTCAGGCTGTTTTTCCTCTTTGATCTTCACTAGAGTCACTAGGGAAACCTCTAAGCTCTCCTCATCATCTTAGATCATTATTAAGTCATGGAGGGTGTTTGGTGCACTTTCTCTCCCTGATGTACTCTCTATCTTTGGTTGAGATGAAACATCCCCTGGCGATCTATATTGTGGCATTGTATGTCTAGGGTTATCTAACCCGATGATTTGTTCAATTTGTATTAGATTTGGACCACTTGGACCTACCCGTTTTTCAACTGGGTTGCTGACAGGGACCCTTTCCATTTCTACGAGGTCTAGATCATTTTATAGCTAATAGATTACTCTATGTGCTTGTTCCATTAGGAGAAATCCCCTTTCCTATGCCTCTGGTGTCATAAAAAATTCCATGTTTTGCACCCATGTTGCCTCAGCCACTTTGATTTATTCCCTAGATTTGAGGGTTTCTTGAGCCTACATCTCTATTTTCGTCACCTGTTCATCCATGCTCATGGCCCTGAACCTGGTCATTTTAAGGTTGTCCATCCTTTGTACCACCTTGTCCCAGTCCTAGAAATTTTTTGTGAAGACTTCGTCTTTAAACTTTTCATGTGTGTATGACTAGCAGGACGACACTTTTGAAGCATGTTGCAAGACTAGGCCCTTTGGATCATGCTTGTGGAATCGTCCCTTCGGGAATCTAAACTCAAGTTGGATCAACCCTTCTTGTTTGGATTGAGAGGTATCCTTTACCACATAGAACACTACATGGAAACCATAGGGTATTGTTAGGACCACATATTGTACCTTTTTTCCCATACTTTTTGCCATTATTATACCATGGATCACCTGTATTTAGACTTATACTATCATTTCATCTGATCATTCCAAGGTATACAATGTCCTTTCTCATCACTACATGTCTAATCTGTTTTGCATGATATTTTACATCACTCTCGTACTTAACCATTGATTAGAAGTGCACAAGTGTCCATATTTGCATAATAGTATTCAAGGCCGATGCTGAAACACAGAACTGTCCAGAGTCGCTGTTGAACTGATGCTGAAACACGGAGACGCATATGCTAAAACACGGAGCTGCTACACAGTCTAAGGTCGCATATGCCGAAACACGGAATAGCTACATAGTTCGAGGATGCAGATGCTGAAACACAGAGCTGTCACTCAGTTCAGAAGTGCAGATGCTGAAACACAAAGGAGACCGCCACGATGCTGAAACACGAACCGTTAGCAGTCAAGGCCGACACAGTCAAGAGCGCAATTCACGTGGCTG
>JZKD02S1628598.1:497973-509684 GCA_000966675.3 Picea glauca
AGATGGGCCCTCAAGGGCCATGCTCAAGTCAATCTGCTCTCGTACTCCATGTCTAGGACCATGTGGGCCTCGAGACATGATCTCCTAGTTATCCCTAGATATCAGGGATAACAAAACCCTTCCTCTTAGGAAAAATTGTCGGGCTCAGGGCAGTTGTCGACTGGTGTTTCGGGAATTAGATTAAGAGGATGTTAAATTTTGGTGAGGGATAAATATATCAGGTCTTCTACTGTGTTCACAAAAACTTGGTCGGGTTTATCGACCATTGGTCTGCTTACTTGTTTTATTCGAGGAAGTAACAGAGCTAAGGGCAGTTCTCCGATCTATCGGGCATAAGCTCTTGTGATTCTTATGAACTGACTCAACTCCTCGTGATTAAGAGAATAAGGTATCTAAGGGAATAGATGTTCTTCCTCTTTCTGGGGTGAGTTACTCATTTCAGGAGTACTCAGTGTGTGTGGGTTGTCTTTGGAATGACTAACCATGCATGTGGGCTGTTTTGAATCTACAGTCTGTGTGAAATTTTTTGTAAAATCTATTCTCAGCCATTCATTGTTCACGCCCTCCTTCTAGAACCATTTCTATTGAGGGGTCATAAATCCATTTAAATCAATAGTAGGAACCAAACCCTCCACTGAGGCCCAATTAGACTCTATAATTTTTAATGGTGGAATGGTTCTCTAGATATTGTGATCCACCTAATTAATCGATGGGCTTTACATAGTGATTAACAATATTTCTTCTTGTGAAATATCCTCCTTCAGTTGGAACGTTCTTATTTTGTATTTTATCTTATAGGTGGGACCAATACAAGATAAATATTGGTATAAACTAGCTGGGTAACAAAGGGGGAAGGACTTAACTACTCGAGAAGGTTGAGCTCGGGATAACCCCCCTACTCAATCATGTAGACAATGACTCTTACACCTACAACAAGCCTAGTACTAGTACATTAACATGTTGGTGTTCCAATTATTGATTGATATATGATTATCAGAAGAAATGAACATGCAATAAACGATGGCAAGAAAAGTAGTTTCTTTAAATCTAATCATCAATCACATATTAACACAATGATTTAATCTTCATCATTAGAGACAATAACTTATGAAAATATTGAATTAGATAACTTATCAATAAATTCATAGGCTTTTACTCATTTTAGCCTCCATTCATGAGATAAAATCATAAATAATTCTTCTTAAGATCCAATCATACACGTTTTTGATGAAAAACAGAAAAAATTCATCTCGGGTCCTAAACATGAGTTCTCAATTAAGGTAGCTCCATAATAGTTATTTACAATCCAAAAATGAGGGTCTTTTAAAAAACCATCGACCTTTGCTAACAAGTCAATCCTACTATTTATAACATATTATTAACTAAAAATAACTATCAAAAGTGCAAGATAAGTAAAACAAAACATCGCCACATGGCGCTTTCCTCACTCAGTCTTTTAAGAGTCACCAAATGGTTTCACTTGAGTGGATGACTCTTCTCATACTCCCACCATTGGATGAATATATCCTCAAATGTGTTGGCATACGAGAATCTATGTTCTTCAATTGCAACTGAAAGGATCTCCTTTATCTCTACTACTTGTGCCCTATACTTGACTATTCTAGCACTTAACTGCTGCAAAATGGTTTGAGCCTTGATTGGGTGATCCATGAACTGCTGCAATTGAATTGGTGCCATGTTCACCACCTTTTATATCTGCGCATCCTACGACGAGTCTTGTTTGACATGTAATTTGACTATGTCATGCAAGTCGGCAAAGTCATCGAGTGTACCAAATTTTGGAAGGTCAATGTCTCTCATCGCCCTGTTGATCTTGGTCCAACTCTTTTCTCACTCAGACCATTTCTATTGGATTTCCCAGTGAGGTTGTTGGGCCATTTTCACCCAGTATTCGACAGACTTCTTTATGCAATCGATGTTGCTATCCCTTAGTACCTGAATTCCATTCTCTTCAGCGTCTCGAACCTATTGAATGACACTGATGTAATCGATCCTTTCCACTGCTTGGTGTGATTTCTAATACCATGTTTTCATATATTTTCACATTGGCAGTGCCATGAGGGTGTCTTATTGGAAATTGGCTATTCCTACAGTGAAAAGGTTCCTCTCATTTGTGAATTTATTATAGGCGTCCTCGATCTTCTCAAGAACATTGTGGCCTGTGTGGAGTCCTGATAATATTTCACTAAATGGAATAGATGTTCCAACTCCTTCAACGCAATGGCCATCTCCTCTTCATCCCTTTTCTCTCTATCTAGGGTGGAATCTGTGATTTCCATCCCTGCGTCGATAAGCTCGGATGTCTTAGCATGCTCCATGCTAATCAAATTTTCTTATGTGGTGATGAGGATGGAGCAATTCAGAATAACCCTGCTCTTTTTGGTGGTTCTCTTCATGATGGACTTCCTCTTCCAGTCATAGGAGATGGCTTGTATATAAGAAAGCTCATCCACGGGTTTGGGGATTTGTTGATCTACCCAAGTAAGCATATTTCCCAAGCTCCCGACAGTGTATATCTATTCAAGACTGGGTTCTTGAACCTCTTCTGTGTGTTTTGAAGGTCCAACCTCTAGTTTCTTCTCATCAGGAGGTAAAGTACCGACTGAAATTGAAGCATCAGGGGCAGTTTCAGTACTTACTTGATAATTGGCTGTTGAGATGTCGATTTCCTACTATGGAACTTCTTCTCTTTGTTCGCTCAACCCTATTTCATCCTTCGGGTTGTCCATTTGGGTCCCCGGTACATCAAGTAGATCAGTGTCTAATACATTTTAGACCTCCTAGTCATTATGTGGAAGGCATCAAATTTGAGCATCGGGAGTCGGGGAAGATGCCTTCTCAGGCTCCTTTTCCTCTGTGATCTGCACCAGAGTCACCATTGAAACCTCCAAACTCTCCTCATCATCATAGATCGTTATTAATTCACTGTTACACATGTAATTTGCACACCTAGGTACCTCACCCTAAGTGTCGTAAAGTGTCATATAAGTGTCTCATACACCTTGACACCATGGAATAACCTATGTCACAATCCATAGTCAATATGGAGGGGGGATATATTACATGAAGGCCAAAATACCAAGTACACATGAATTATTATTAATATTCATGGAAAATAAATTGATTAAGTGTGAGAACCAAGTGCACATGAATTATTATTAATATTCATGAAAAAAAAAGTAATTAAGTGTGCAAATCCACTTCACATTTGGTTTCCTATTTTTTAGGGAAGGTGGAGGATCTCATGGATGGTTGAAATATTTCCTCCTTAAAATATTTGAGAGATATTTCCTCCCCAAAATCCTTAGGAGATATTTTCTCCCTAAATATCTTAGTGATCAATTTCTTAGTGGATCTGATGAGAGATTCTCTACATGGTGGTTAAGCCTCCAAATCCTATATAATGAGGCCTTTCCATGGAAGAGGAGAGGGATGGAGGTTGAGAAATATACAAAACTTATGATCTCATAAGTGAGGAACCATTGAAGCATAATCAGTCTAGATCACTTGAGCAAAGGGGTTGGACAAAGAGAACTCGAAGAAGTTGTTGCACCTTCATCAAGTGTGGTTTGTAAGTACTCTTCATTTGTTCTCATTAATATACATACATGATTGGTCTAATTATTTCAAGTTTATGTTTGTTCCACATGAACTTATCTTGACTAGATAGATCTGTATTTGAGATAATATCAATAGAATAGGGAGCTCGTTGTATCCTTGTTTGTTCTACAGGACCTATCGAGGAGCTTAAGTTTGAAGCTCAACTTGGACTTTGCAAGGACAAACGCCATTTAAAAAGGTACACTTTTCTTCTTCCTCTTCATTCATTAGATTAATTAGATCTAAAAAGATGTCAGTTCCCACGTTAAGCACTTTTCTATCTTGGCCATAGGAGTTTAGAGACCAAGAGGGAATCCACTTGTCCATAGGAGGATTCACCTATAATAGTCACAGAGGGGTTTTGATGCACTTTCTCTCCCTGATGTTCTCTCTATCTTTGGTTGAGCTGAAACTTCCATTGACAATGTCTCTTGTGGTGTTGTAACTTCAGGGTTATCTAACATGGTGATTTCTTCAATTTGTATCAGCTCTGGACCACACGGACCTACCTGGATTTCAACTTTGTTGTTGGGAGGGACCCTTTCCATTTCTAAAAGGTCCTTGTCATTCCATAGATGATCAATTACTCTCTATGCCTATTCCATCAAGAGAAATCCCCTTTCCTGTGCCTCCGATGTCATAAACAATCCCCTATTATGCACCCATGTTGCCTATGTCACTCTAATTTATTCTCTGGCTCTAAGGGCCTCTTGAGCCAACTGATCTATTTTCATCTCCTATTCATCCATGATGATGGCCCTGAACCTAGTCATTTTTGGCTTGTCAATCCTTTGTACCACCTCGTCCCAGTCCTGGGCATTTTTTGTGAAGACTTCATATTCAAGCTTGTCGTGAGTGTACAACCACCAAGATGACACTTGTGAAGCATGTCACAAGACCAGGCCAATTGGATCGTTCTTACGAAATCATCCCATCGAGAATCTGAACTTGAGTTGGCTCAGCCCTTCTTGTTTGGCTTGAGCAGTATCCTTTACCAAGTAGAACCCTACATGGAAAATACAGGGTATGAAAGCATGTTTCTTGTCTTTGACCAGGGTGGCCTTGTGGCCTTGCAAGATGGTTTGATATCATATTTCTCTGATGACAAGCCGGTATCAGACATGAGCTGGTAGGATATGTGGTGCTCCGGTGGCCCCAAACACCCTAATGTAGGTGGCCCGCTCGTTTAAGTACCAATGGCCTACATTGGATATCATCTTCTTGGATGTTGCCAATAGCCTTGGGAATTCCTTCTTAAAACAAATAGAATGAATTTGGGTGATCAATTCATCTTAGATGAGGGAGTAGAATTTCTTATACATGTTTTCCCATAGCATGTTGAAGTAGACATGGATCGGGATCTCTGTAATGTGCAAACTTAGATTCATGTTGACGAAGACGTTTCTGGTGCACATGAAATCAAGAAAGTATGAAGCCATGTAAAACTTTGGTGCTTCCCCTTCCTTCAGCGCCTAGGCCTACTACACAAAGATGCTCAATTTGTTGAATATTATTTCTCCCTAGTTGAAGTTGCACCTGATGATTGCAAATTTGTATGCCAAAGGCATCCATGCCTCTAAAAACTTGGAGAAATATTTTTCTCTGTACAATAGGCAGATGAGAGCCAACAGATAGACGTATGTCTCCCTTAATTTAGCTATCCCATACCAACCAATGCTCTACTTGGTAAACTTCTTTTCCTCCCTCCACCATGAGGCCATCACATGGCTGGTGTCATGGAATTCATATAAATTCACCACAAAGTCTGTGTTTAGTCACTCCTTAGGGTCTCTAAGCTTGTAGTATTTCTGAACTTCTATTGGGAGGAACACTCCGACACACTCACCATTTTCGTTATTGACTAGACACTTATGTGTGTCTGTGTGGTCGATGATCCATTTAATAACCTCTGTGCAGGGGAAAATTGGGGTTCTTCTTTCCACCATATGTAGATACGACTGTCGGATGTTCGGGAAGACCAGTTCGTCGATTTTCCCTTATGTCTGGATCATTGTGTGGGACATATTATGGGTACTCTTTTCTGCTAATCTTGTTAAATACATCCCCCTAATGTGGGAGTGTTACCTTGGACCCTGTTCTTGCCTCTGTATCACCAAAGGCTGGAGGTTGGATGAAAACCTTCTATGTTTTTGTCTTAATGAAATGTACTAGCCTTAGGGCGTATTCTAATTTTTTTTAGATCCTTGGAGAAGATCCTTCACCTACCTCTAATTATTTCATCTTTGGTGCCCTCAACAATCGTCTAGTGGTTGGTTTTCTTGGCGCCATTGTTTCTGCAAGAAAAAATATAATTTCAGAGACTGTGTAAAAACAAAAACTGGATAAAAACATATAAATTATAGCCATGTAAAATTTATAGACTCGGATACACACCTCTGAAGCTTGTTAAAAACTAGTTATTTTGATAAACACATAGTTGATATAGCCTTTGAGCCACTCGTCTTGCTCCTTCGGATGCTCCAAAATTCTCTTATGCACAAAATGATTTCGTCTACAAGGACTCAAGAGAATTTAAACAGGGAAGAACTTATCGTGCCGCATCAGCCATTCAATTCAGGTTATGAGTGAAATTTTAATAAATCTGTTGCTGAATCTCTAGAACTTAAATTCATCGCGGGTTGATGATGAAGGCATGGGTGGTGATGTGGTCTATCAGTGATTTAAACAACTGCTTTGATTTTCGCATGAGGTAGAAACTAATGCGGGATTGGGTATCAATTAACTCCTTAAATTCTCAAAATATGATAGTATCTAATGCTAAAATTTCCCATTGTGTTTCTCTCTTAGTAGGTGGATCGGAGATCGGGGGCGTGTGATGAACGTTTTCTTTGATAACCTCCTGCAAAAATGTTCTGAAACCGATCGATTTTATCATACATTTCTTATGTGGCAATGATTACTCAGAGGAGTTAATTGGACCTAGGGAGCCAAGGTTAACTCGGGACAACAATATATCGTATGACCCTCTTAGCCAATAAAGGCATGTGGCGTTAAGGACTAGTGACTTAATTCACTTGTATTAATCAGAGTCAGGATTTTCCCTAAGTTATTCGTTCTAAAGAAAACCTTAGCTTGTTGATGCTGAAAAGTGCCCAGGATCGGTTATCGGTGATAAACCTATCAAAGCGCTTTCGCATCAACTTTCTTGAAAACATCCTGATGTCGAAAAGACGTTGTGGATTGATGATAGAGAATAAATTTGATCCTG
This sequence comes from Picea glauca, assembly GCA_000966675.3. Lineage (NCBI taxonomy): Eukaryota > Viridiplantae > Streptophyta > Pinopsida > Pinales > Pinaceae > Picea > Picea glauca. The sequence goes on from JZKD02S1628598.1 coordinate 504,824, forward strand.
GTCAGAATGTTTGTTGTGATCGTTCTAGGTTTTCTCTGATTCTGATAAAGTGCTTTGAACATTGGGTATCGACGACGTCTTTTCGTTCTTTGTTAAAGCCTGTCCCCTCCCATTTTTTACTAATGTCGAAGAGGAATCGACTATCTACGATATCTTTATGAGAAAAAACCTAAAATTCCTTTTGTTGATGCTGATGGAGATCGACACTCAGGCACTGAGGCCTTCTGAGTGGTTCTTTATCCTCCTTTGAATTCCTTCCGATGCCGACCCTGATGGCGTCTGGTGAAGTATTTGGATGTTGATTATTTATTCAAGTTTTTAAGGTATTTTTAGTCATGAATTTTCATAAGTTAAAGAAAACCTGAATAGGTGATGAGAATCATGAAAATAAGCAAAGACACAACATTTTTCAAAAATTAAATCGAATCAGATGATGAAGAAGATCAAGTGGTACCCAAAAAAGTAAAAACTTGATAGAGGCTTTTTTAGGGTGTGTTGAGTGCTCAACAGGTGCATATGTCACTTTGTGACACTTGTGACACTTAGAGTGCATAAATCAAGTGTGAAATTTTTATGTGTAGCATATTCCCCCTAAAGTGTGAGGTCAAAAGAGAAACTGATGGCCATTAAAAGAGAAACGGATGGTTGAATCACTTTATAAATTCTTGAATGCAAGGCCTAAAGAAGTACTTCAAATTCCATGACTACTCTGATAACTTGAAGGCTATAATAACCATCTTTGACTTGAATGGAAAGGCCTCCATTTGGTGGGAGGACCTTAAAAATGTGAAGGGAATTCATGAGAAGGAGTTTGCATGGAAACAATTTGAAAACTATTTTAAGAAAAGGTACATATCAGAAAGGTACTATGATTAAAGGACTAAGGATTTCTATGAACTTAAACTTGGACAATTCACCATTGATGAGTATGTCAAAAAATTCCTTGAGCTCTTGTGTTATGTGCTTTGAATCAAGGATGAAAAAGATAAGGTGCAGTGATTCATTAGCGGGATGCCTCAATCCTATCGAGACAAAATCTATTTTAATGAACCCAAGAGTCTAGAAGACACCATTAGGAAGGTAATGTACTGCTATGAGAAATTCAAGCACAGGGAAGAGCCTCATAAGCATCGGAAAAAGGAAAGAAAATTGGGATTGAAGAAGAAGAGGTTTAAACCTTCAAGGTTTACGAACCATGGGAAAGGCTCTAAAATGATTCTTCCTACAAAAAGTTTGTATCAGTACAATTTTCCATCTCCAAGTGGAAATAAACCCTTAGGATCAATTCTAGGAAAGATTGACGAGGAAAGGAGAGAACCATTGAAATTTTGGGCATGTGGAGAAGGAAATTTGTTGATGGACTTGCCCCATAGGAAGAAAGACAATATGAGTCTCTACAACATCCATGAAGCTACCACAATCAATGATGTGGCTAGGAGTAGGCCAGAAATTTATGCATCCCTGGATAATCAACAAGATGATCACTAAGATTCAGTAGTGGATATGGAAGGTATGATTTCCAACCATCTTGTTTCTATTTTGATTGACACTGGTTCTAACCTGAGTTTTTTTTCCCCTCAAACTGTTGAGAAATGTAATTTTTAGAAAGTAAAACATGTTAAACCATGGCTGGTACAACTAGCCACTGTAACACAAAGAAAAGAGACAAAGGTCATACCAACATGCCAATTCATTTTGAATGTATTTCCCACCCAAGCAATCGTAAACATGTTACCTTTAGGATATTATGACCTACTGATTGGCATGGACCAGTTGGCATCACATAAAGCCAAGTTGGATTATTATAATAAAATATTGGAGTTTGAATTTGAGGAAGGGAGGAAAATAAACCTACAAGGAATTCAAAATGTTGTCTCACCAAGACAAATGTAAAACACTTCAAGTAAAGAAGTATTGCAGAAAATGATTTCCTTTGTATGAAAAACAAGTGTTGAACTCTATTGAGGAAAACAAACCAATCCTAGGGGACCATCCTAAATTAAGAGAGTATAAATATGTGTTTCCATAAGAGGTATTAGGTCTACCTCCAAGAAGAGATATCTATTTTTCAATATAACTTGTACCCAGAGCAGTGCCAATGTCTAGAGCACCCTATAGAATGAGTACACTAGAGCTAGTTGAGCTCAAAATGAAGTTGAAGGAGATGTTGTAAATGGGTTACATCTAGCCTAGTGCATCCCCTTAGGAAGCACCAACCTTGTTTTTTAAAAATAAGGATGTCACACTAAGATTGTGCATAGACTACTGGAAACTCAACAAGATGACCATTACGAATAAGTATCCCTCGTCGAGAATTGATTACCTGTTTGACCAACTAAGGGGTGCTACAATATTTTATAAGATTGAATTAAGGTCAGGGTACCATCAAGTATGAATTAAGGATGAATACATCCATAAATCATCCTTTAGGACAAGATATGGACACTAATAATTTGTGGTGGTGCCATTTGGGTTTACCAATGCACTAGCCACCTTTATGTTCCTAATGAATAATGTACTCAAAACAATTTTGGACATATTTGTGTTGGTATTAATAGATGAGATTTTCATATATTATAAGAGAAGAAAAGAGAATTAAGATCACCTCAAGTCAGTTCTTCAAGTGATAAGAGAGAACAAGCTCTATGCAAAGTTTAGTAAGTGAGACATTTTTCAAAGGAAGGTCCATTACATAGGTCATGTCATTACTGAGGAAGGAGTGGCAGTTGACCCTGACAAGATCAAATCCATTATGGATTTTCCTTAACTAAAGGATGTATCTAATATCAGATCCTTTATGGGCCTAGAAGGATACTATAGAAGGTTCATACAAGGGATTTTCAAGATTGGTTTTCCCATCACCTCTCTATAGAAAAAGAGAGTTAAATTTATTTGGAACACTGAATGTGGGGGAGTTTTCACCAACTATAAAAACTTTTAACTAATGTACCAGTGCTGAAAATTGCAGACCCGCATAAGGAATTCTTGGTGTGTATAGATGCTTGCAAAGAAGGACTCAAAGGAGTCCTCATGCAAGAAGGGCATGTAATTTGTTATGAATCCTAAAAAATTGACTGCAAATGAAATAAATTATGTGAAACATGATCTAAAATTGGCTTCCATAGTTCATGCTTTAAAAATATGGAGAAATTACCTCCTAGGCCAAATATTTGTACTTATGACTGACCACCGTGGGTTGAAATATTCGTTTGACTGACCCAAAATCAATGCTATACAATCTATGTGGATGGCCCTCCTTAATGAATTTGATTTCAAAATCTAATATATTAAGGGAAAGGAAAACAGATTGGTTGATGCCCTCGGTAGAAGTATGAAAGTGATTCATTTGGAAAATTCAAGTACATGTGAATTAGACATTAAGGAGAGAGTTAAAAGTGCACAGATAGCGGTTGAGTTTTTCAAAACTATGAAATCATACTTAGAGAAAGAGCCCAGAGGGATGAAGTATGAGGGCTATCAATTGATGAATGATGGACTTCTAACTTACAAAGGTAGGTTGTATATTCAATATTGTGATTACTTGAATAGGTTCATATTGGATGAACTACATAAAATGCCATACACTGATCACCCTTGTTATCATAAAATGATCACAACCACCAAGAAAGTATTTTATTGGTTGAGAATGAAGAAGGAAATAGATGAATACTTAGCCAAGTTCCTAGAATGTCAACATGTTAAGGTGGATCAAAAACATACAACAAGGTTGTTGCAGCCCCTACCAATTTCATAATGGAAGTTGGAAACCATCTCCATGGATTTTATCATCGGACTACCTAAATCAACCAAGCCGAATGATGCCATTGTGGTAGTTGTGGACAAGATAAGAAAGGATTCTCACTTTATCCCCATAAAGTCAACTTGAAAGGCGATAGATATTACCAATATTTTCATAAAATAAGTATTTACATTTCATGTCATGCTTAAAGAAATCATATCAAACAGAGATACACAATTTACTTCAAACTTTTGGAAATCTCTATTTGTTGGTTTTGAAACTAAATTACTATTTAGTATGGCTTATCACCCTCAAATTGATGGAAAAACAGAAAGGGTAAATCAAGTGTTAGAGGACGTGTTAAGGATGCATGTGATGTATAAGCCCAATAAGTGGTAAAACTACCTACCCCTGGTAGAGTTTGTTTATAACAATGGCTATCAACAATCCTTGATGATGAGTCCTTTTGAGCATCTCTATGGTAGGCAATGCAACATTCCAATAATCTAGAATAACCCATAGAATAACCCAGTGGATAGAATAACACTCAGGCCAAACCTATTAAAGGAAATGGAACATCAAGTAGTTTGAATAAGATATAATTTGAAGGTGGCCCAAGAATGACAGAAGAGCTATGCAGACAAAAATAGGACTCCTATGGATTTCAAAGTAGGGGATCATGTGTATCTTTGGATTAGACCCAAAATAACTTCCTTAAGAATGAGAACTTGTGCCAAGCTAAAACCTCAATTTTGTTGACCCTTTGAAATTTTAGACAGAGTGGGAACTATAACATATAGAGTAGAACTACCTCCCACAGTGAAAATAAAAAATTCTTTCCATGTTTAATTGTTGAAGAAATATGTGCATGATTCTAATGATATAATTGACTGGTTTGTGATCTAGGTGGAACTAGAGGGATAATTCCTACCAGATCATCAATGCATACTAGACAGGAAGAACATTGCACTCAGGAATAGACATTGCACTCAGGAATAGAACCATTGCATAGGTCAAGGTGCAATGGAAACTCTTTGTTCTATATGAAGCTACATGGGAACTGGAGGATTCCATGAAGCATGCATACTTGTTTTTGTTCACTGTTGTACATAACGACCAAAA
>JZKD02S1628598.1:509791-531797 GCA_000966675.3 Picea glauca
ATATTTGGATAAAATTATATGGACAGACTCGCCATTAAAATTTTGGAAAAGACAATGAACCTTGTTATTAAAGGTATTGTGTGTATATATATATATATATTATGTTATTAAATAAAAAGGGAAAATTGTGACACAACTACTAAAAGGAGGTGGCTAGTATGGATCATGATGCATGGGGGGGGGGGATGGTAAAGGGAGAAAGTGATGGTTGATATGACCCTTCTAGAACAATACGTTGTTGGATATAAATTGCTTAGACCCAGAACAGTCTTCTAGCGTAGACTCTTCATACCAATAGAGATACCAAAACTAGTTTCCCAACCTTTAAGACTCTAAAAAAAATGGGATTTTCATAACTGCCAAGTTGTTTTGTGAGGACGATATTGGCTTGAATTTTACTAATATTTGAGGATTGGTTCATATAGACTACCATAGGTGATTAGAAAACAATCAATTCCTAATTTTAGTAGAAACCCAATATTAATAGCTTATATTTCCAAACAGAGACATGTAGAATCCAATCAACTAAGTATGATTTCCAACTTTATTTCAAATTTCCCAGTTGGTCAGACAATCAGAGCAACAATTCCATCATTAAACATGATAATAAACTCTACAATCATCTAGCAAAGGAAATACAAAATATAAAATAAACTAGTCATGACAATACCAAACACAGAAAAACACTTATCTGAATTTTCATAAATTGTCGGCAACTGTTGAAGGGTGTGCCACTTTCCACCCAACCATAGGCACAATTTCTCCTCGTGTTTTCACAAATGTAAAACCCCTATCCATAGTATGATTCCACGAGGGGAGATTTATTTTATTCATCATATGATAAAGATTAAGGCCACTCTCCTCCACCTGCAGGAACTCAACAAACCAAGTCTTCAATCCACCAGGGAAGGGTTTTCTCTTTCCACAAAGAGATTCAACAACTTTCATATTGATCCATATTTATAAATGGAAAAAAATGAAACAAAAATGTATAGAAAAGAAATACACGGAGATACAACAAAACTTGACCTCTATTAATAAAGAGAGAATGTTGAAACTGTGAAAATACAGACTGGAATACGCTTGTTATAATGGTGGCATCTTATATTCGAGAACAGATGTGGCAAATATGCTCATTCATAAGAAGATGCATACAAGTAGGCTCGAAAGGAATTTTTAACATAAAAAAATGAATGATAAAACCCTAGACATCCAAAAACCTAACTCTAGGAGTTGAAGCGCCAAAAGTCATGTGGGACCCAATGGGGTAAGTTGGTACATCAACTTCCTAGGGTCATAACTTTTGCATACGATATTCATTTTAGGCGCATGATAGCCCATTGGAAAGTTTTGTATAAGGAATACACATGCTTTTGTCACACTATAACTTTGTCTACAGTGTGATCATGGAGAGACCAAAAAACATTGTTTAGGGCCTCAAAAGGGCCCAAGCATTTTAGGAACCAAAAATATAGAAAACAACTACCAAGATGAAAACTATATGTGAGTTGGTTGGAATAGGTGGGTGGCCACCGATATGCACTTGGATCAATCCTCCCCCCTTAGGAAGCAAATTTTTCGATTGTGTTGAGTGCCCCCTCAGATGATGAAATTTCTGTTGAACTTGGCCCCAGGTGAGACACTTGACTTGGTGCAAGAGATGTCCTACTTTGACAACCTAATAAAGTTGTAGCCTATGTTGACGAGTTCCCTTGCTCTCAATGTCCCTAATATGATCAATGGTTTTCTATTCCATGAAATCAGGGTTGAGAAATGTCGGTGTCAACTTCTCTGCGATATATGATGTGTCCAATAATGGTGGGAAGTATGGATGAAAGACGTCCATATTGAACACTAGGTGAAGACCAAGGAAGGGGGAATACTTAGCTCAAAAGAATTGTCACCCATAGCCTTGGTGATGGTGTAAGTCCCATAGAGAAGTGGATGAAGCTTCGGATGGGACCTTCTAAGGAACTCTTTCTTCAAATGTAACTAGACCTTGTCTCTCACCTAAAACTTCTGTGGCACCCAATGTTGATAATGGAAATGCTTATTCTTAGGATTGGATTTCTACAAAATCTAATGGATCTATTATAGGATGTTCTAAATCCATTCAATAAACCTATTGGCTTTCTATGCCTCCAAATGAACATGGGAAGATTCTATTGGTGTCATCACAAGGGGTTGTACGACATCAATGGGACCCAACTATTGAAATATGATCCCCACCTGAAAGGGGATATGGTCAGTCTATATATGGAGGGATATTTTGTAGCTGTGATGAACATAGGGGAGAATATCATCCCATGTGCATGGATTCTTGGATTTGTACATTCACAATATGTGCATGATCATATGATTGATAACTTATGTCTGGACATCAATTTGGGGGTGGAAGGAAGTGGATTTAGTGAGTTTGGTCTCCAACTGTGACAAGAGGATCGACCAAAATGTGTTAAGGAACCTACTTTCCCAATCTGAGATTATGGTTTTTTGTATCCCAATATTTTCCCATACCTATTCAAATAATATCTTGGAAATGGCCTTTGTTGTGATGCTCTTCTTGTAGGCTATCATAATGGCCATCTTAGAAAACAGATCAACAACCACAAAAACATAATCATTTCCTTTCTTGGTTGAGAGAAGAACAAACATGTAGTCCATCGAGATGGATTCTCAGGGCCTGTTGGGAGTTAATAGAGGGTTGTAAAAACCTTGCTTCTTGGTGGCTAGTTTGGAAATGGCACAATAAATGCATGACATGATGTATTTGTTGAAATCATGTCGAATTTTTGAACAAAAAAAATTCTTTTGTATTACTGTCATGGTATTTTCCACACCAAAATGTATTTCCATATGACTGTAGTGAGATTCCTAAATCCGCTTCATACGCTCACTTGAAAGAACACAAAAGTGTCCCATATGGCATACCAAGTCGTCCTAAAGATGAAATTCAATGGCATTCATACATGTGCCTAGAATCTACTAAGTGGTAGCAAACTCATGATCTCTATCATAGAGTTAGGGCCACTAGGATGGCTCATGGCCATATGAGTGAAGCACCATGGTTAAGGCTGCAACTAGGGGTTGACTAAGGTAGTTAGTGACACAATTGGTTCTCCCTATATTATATTTGATGTTGATATGGAACTAGTGCAATTATGTGGACCACTTTTGATGATGGTCGTTATGTAATTTTCCTTGTGTTTGCATGAATTGCAACAGCCTGTGATTAGTGTGTATTCTTGTCTTCTTTCTAAGAATGTAGTTCTTCCATTGTTGATGGAATTTCACAGTATAATACATTTATTTTTTATAAGTGGGGTACTTATGGATGGCATGTGATAGTGTCTCACTATGATATTCCATTGGATTCCTATGTTGAGTAAGAACTGTGCCCAAGACATAGTTTGAGGAATCAGTCTCAATCTCAAAGGGTTGTTCTAGATCGGGTAAGGAGAGTACTAGAGATGAGAATAAGGGATGTTTCAGATGATTGAACTCTTTTTTTTGTGACTTCACCCACACAAACGTTTTCTTGCCACCACCCTTGGTCACTTGGCAGAGGGCCCATGCAATATGGGAGAATTCCAATAAGAACCTATCATAGAAGTTGGAAAGTCCTAGGAAAATTTGAAGCTTAGATAATATGATCAAAGATGGCCAGTCGTGAATGAATTGGATCTTGTATGGATCGACATGAACACCATGCTCATCAACAATGTAGCTTAGGTATTAGACCTTGTTCATTCCAAATGAGCACTTTTCCAAGTTAGCATATAGCTTGTGTTTTCGCAGAGTTTTAAGGACCTGGTGAATATGTTGCAAGTGTTCTACCCAATTTTTACGGAAGATGAGGATATCATCTAGATATACCACCACAAAATAATTAGTGAAAGGTTGCAATATATCATCCATCAATCTCATGAAAGTTGCAGGAGCATTTTCCAAACCAAAGGGTTGTTCGAGTTACTTCACACACACCTAGGATTTATTTTTCCTTGTTTATTAGTCATTATTTAGTCTCCTATATTTTAGGAAGAATATTCCTCTAGAGAGAATGTTCTCTTCAGTTTTCACTTTAGTTTAATCAGTTGAGTGGAGTCTAGATGCTACATTGGGATTATCACCATGAAACATTGGGATCATCACCAGCTAATTCACATTGTCCTTGGGATCATCACCAAACTAGCACATTACTCATGATTCCCTTATCTCCTCCTCACTTTAGTTTTTTTTAGCTAGTTAACTGAAGACTGATAGAATAGTTAAATTAGACTAGGTGGAAGTTCACTCTCGTAACTTCCTGAGAGACTAGACTAGGTGGCAGTTTACTATCGTAATTGTTGGTGTGTGTCTAGATCACTCTAAAGCACCACTATGTCTCATTAGTTACTCATGTATCCTATATCTATTTTAAATTATTCACTCTTTGAGTGTGGAATATGATTAATGAGAATTCTTTTAGTCTTTCTCTCTTGCTTCCTCTTTCTCAATTTCTCCTTGCAAATGTCTGTGGTATTTTCTAGCTAGATATATTGTGTGCAGTTTCAACACATTTACATGGTAGAAGAGCCAATAGACTGCTAAGAAAAAGATACAGCAAATTATTTTTTCCAGGTATTGAATATTGAACAACTCAAAAAAGATGGATTATTCGCCGACAATACTTCTCACGCCTCATAACTATTTGGAGTGGAAGCCAAAAAAAATTCTTCTTCTCAGATGCATAGGCTTGTACCAAATAAATATGGAAATGGAAGTAGAGCATGATTCTACAGATGAGAAAAACTATTTTCTCAATAGACAAGATATGGCCATCGGATGTATCCTCTGGTTTATTTCTCTTGAAATTGTCCATCAAGTATATGATGAGTCACAAGAATCAACTCCAAATTAATTATGGACCAGATTAGAGGTTCTATTTGGGAATAAAGAAGATTGTGAAGATTTCATGCAGGAGGTTGAACATATAGAGTCAAAAGAGAAGCCATCAGAAGATCAAGCCTCTTATTATGAAGAGTCTTCTACCAAAGTATTTTCACAAATTTGTATTCCATTAATGAAGATGATGTCTACTGCATTTAATATTTGTTTTCTGAATTTTATGTGGAAGATATATGACATGCATCTCAGAGGTCACATGCAGACACTTTTCCATGCGCAATGCATGCATCTCAGGAGACAAAAAAGGGAGTCGTGGACATCAGACTCAATTATGATATTTTTTGAGAAACTTTTTTAGAAACAAATTGGATATTTTAATTCCTCACGGGAAAATATAAAATTTAAAAGAAACAAATTGTCTGAAATGGTGTTCAAGAAGTGAAGTTATGATCATTTTAAAATCAACAAAATTTCATCATTTTTCCGAAAATGGCCGCACGGTTTTCAAAGTTTCATCCAAACTTTATTTAGATATTATTCATTACAAGAAGAGAAAGTGGATATGTATGGACATCTCAATGGTGCATCTACTTCATCAGATCCATTCATACATATACATATTCAATAAAATATTCAACGAGCACAAACTTGCACAATTGCGAGGTCTTCTTGGAGTGAACGACATGGTTGCTTGGAAAATATTTTTTGTTCCTTCTCATTTTTTTTTTATGCATTGTAATTTTGTTAGCCTCTTTCTCATATACAATCATTAAGTCTTATTATACCACCTTTGTATATTTCACATAATAGGATATAGTTGTTATCCTATGTCTATTTCTAGATTCCTATATTGTCTCCTCCTACCTTATCTCCTGACGAGGTGTTGATCTGAGAACAATTGAGGTGGTTTAATTATTGTATTATATAGTTGTATCATTAAGATGAATACAATATTGAGAATTGTGGATTTGGGCCTTTTCCGCCAATCTTCTTTTACCAATATTCTTATGCTCAATTTCTTCAATTGGTATCAAAGAAAAAACATTTGATTTTATTTGAGATGTCTTATTGGTATCATAATGATGCACCCTTACTAATTACAATCCTGAAACCTTTCACCTAATATTCCCTTATAATATATACTAGGTTCCCTTCACCAAAAAACATTTTACAAAATAATGATTCCAATCATCTTCACTCCTAACTCAGTAAGAACCCAAGTATCCCTTTACAAAATTAAATTTTCACCACCTAAAAATCCTTTTACAAAATAAGAGTTTCACCGGGCCAAACAACTCTTAAAAGTTTGCAACCTTGCACATTCCTTATTACAAAGAATAACCTTTGCAAATTCCTTTACTTTTCAAACTTTTTCATAGTCCTTTATAATTTTAAGGGATAAATTTAACTTTATAATAATCATCCAAGGACAATCATACAAGAAAAATCTCGTCTATTGAATGATGAGTTTATAGAACTCAAAATTCAACAGCCAGTGAATATTTCTGAACTAGTTTTTGTTTATAACAACCCTCTCTATGATGATTATGATGATGATGATTTTGATCAATAATCGGTGAAGGAAAAAATCAACAAGAAAACTTTAGAAGAAACTTCAAATGAAAATGAATTGCAAGGAGAAGATGCCAAAGCACAGAGTGATACAATAAGTATAAGTCAAAGTAAATGTGAAGCATGCCATCATGTAAAAAATGATATTTCCAAGAGGATCATCAGACCTTGGGAAGAATTACACTTCAATAGGAATCGACATGGCTTAGGATATGAAAATCAAAATAGTTTTCATATTCCAAATTACTCCAAACCAATTTTGTTTGTGAGTGTTGGATTTCTTTAAGAAAAATCAACTTCAAATGTTGAAGATCGGGATGTTAAGTGCCAACATTTCAATCGAGTTGGTCACATGGAGAATTGGTGTTTTGATCTCCATCCTTTCCAACATTGTGGCAAGCATAACGATTCTTCAGACAGATGTTCAACACTGAAGAAACCTGCAAGAATGAAGATTCACTATGAGTGGATTTATCCTTGGAAATGGTCATCAACAACCAAGCGATTGTATAAGTATTATCGAAGAATTCAATCTCAAGTAAAGACCAATATTGTAGTACATAACATTTTTTGTACCTCACATAAGTGGTCCCCATATGGCGTAGCTTTCGAGCATGGCCCTCACGGAATGAGATAACATGTGGCCTTTTATGCATGCCCACTTTGTATTGTACTCAAATGGAACAAGTATGCTACTATCTTGACCATAGAAGGGGGGAGTACAATGATGTAACTCTCATACACCTTAAGGGGGGGAGTTCAAAATTTCAGTGACGATGGTTCGTGAAACCACTTCTAGTCTCTCCTTTCAGCTGAAAAAGGGGGGAATTGATGATGGAATTGAAGATGGTTGTCAGACAGAAATTTTCGACAACAACAAACATCAAGTATGCCAGATGGGCATGAAATTTTCCAAATGGGCAACTGTAGTTTATAGATGACAGACTTTGGCAGAATTATGGTTCAATGACTTGCAATTGAATCATACACAATATCCATTGGGATGTTAAAAGTGTCAAGCTTGGTTAGTGGTTATCCAAAAACCATCAGATACATGGTATCAATTGGTCATCCCAAATCAAAGATTCAGAGAGAACTTCGGTTATAAACTGATAGTAGAGTGTTGATACTACATGTTCACCAATTAGTAGAAGATATCATATTCTTCTAGCTAAAATACTTGGAAAAATGATCGAATTGTCAAGCAATCAAGGAATGTTCGGATATTTTAGCCGTTCACTTCCATATCTCAACTCTCTTCCATTTCATTTTAGATGAACAAATTCAACATCCAGATTGGCGATTTTTTAGGAAGTTCTTCATTGTGTCTCAGCTCAGGAGTTTCACTATGAAGAAATGGAGATATACCAACTTATGCACATGCTTTGTTGGTATTTTTGTTTGGACTTATGATTGAGGGGGGGAATGTTAGACTCTTTCTCATATACAATTATTAAGTCTTAGTATACCACCTTTGTATATTTCACATACTAGGATATAGTTGTTATCCTAAGTGTGTTTCTAGATTCCTATATTGTCTCCTCCTACCTTATCTCTTGATGAGGTGTCGATGTGAGAACAATTGAGGTGGTTTCATTATTGTATTATATATTTTTATCATTAAGATGAATAGAATGTTCAAAATTATGGCTTGAGGCCTTTTCCGCCAATCATCTTGTCCTAATATTCTTATGCTCAATTTGAGAGGGGGTTTTCCCATGAGGTTTTCCCTCTTTCCTCGTTTATTTCAGTGTCTCCTTTGTATTGGGTACCTAAAATTGCCTCGTTATTGGGACCCATTCTTTATTTTCACCATAGTGATGTTCAGGAGGGGTGTTGGAGTTACTTCACACACTTAGGATTTATTTTTCCTAAGGTTTTTCCTTGTTTATTAGTCATTATCCAGTCTCCTATATTTTAGGAAGAATATTCCTCTAGGGAGAATATTCTCTTCAATTTTTACTTCAATTTGATTAGTTGAGTGGAGTCTAGATGCTACATTGGGATTATCACCATGCAACATTGGGATCATCACCAACTAATGCACATTTTCCTTGGGATCATCACCAGACTTGCAAATTACTCATGCTTCTCTTATATTCTCCTCACTTCATTATGTTTCATTCATTCAACTGAAGACTGATAGACTAGTTAACTTAGACTAGGTGGCAGTTCACTCTCGTAACTTCCTGAGAGACTAGACTAAGTGGCAGTTTACTCTCATAACTGCTGGTGTGTGTCCAAATCACTCTAGAACACCACTATGTATCATTAATTACTCATGTGTCCTATACCTATTTCAAATTATTCACTCTTTGAGTGTGGAATACAGTTAATGAGAATTCTTCCATTCTTTCTCTCTTGCTTCTTCTTTCTCAATTTCTCCTTGCAAATGTGTGTGGTATTTTCTACCTAGATATGTTTTGTACAGGTTCAACACATGTAGAATGGCCTAACTAGCCTTTATAAAAGACCTTCTTTGGACTTGAATGTAGTCTTCCATACATCAGTCTATTCTATTGGGACCTAGTGATAGCCTGATGCCATGTCAATATTACTGAAAAAATTGGCTCCCTTGAACTAGTCAATAAGGTCGTCAATCTGGGGAATTGGGTATTGATTCTTGATTATGATGTGCCCCTTTTGAAGGAGCTCTTGGATCTATCTTTTGATCTCCTCATTTTCCATCAAAGAGAGGTGATATACTGTGCCATTGAGTATAGGTTCATCAGGGGTTATATCGATTCAATGCTTCAACTGACAGTGTCGCGATACCATGATGGGTGAGGAGAAGATGTATTTGTATTCTTACATGATATTTTCCACCTAGTTCTATTGCATGGATAGTTCCTGTGTAGAGGTCATGGATGTGGTTGCAACCTTATTTTCACTTTGAGAGAGAATCACGAAGAAGACAAATTTCCTGGTTTGGGAAATGACCTTCCTACATTGCTTAGCGGAGATCAAATAAATGGTGGTAGGTGGAGCTATCTCTGGTATAATGTACAATTGTCTACCCAAATAAATAGTAACACTACGAGGTATAAACTCGTATAAAACATGTTTCCACAAATATGGTTGGCCTAAAATAGCATCATAAACTTCAAGGGGGTAAATATCACACAATACCGCATCCTTGAAGGGATTGTTGTCATAGGGAATATGAAATTGTTGGCTGATGCAAATATCTCTTCCTTAACAGAGCCACCCGATGGTGTAGGGTTGAAGGTTTGGTGTTGTTCGAAGCTTCAGCCTCCTAATGACCTCTACTAATATTAGGTGCTTTTTACTTTCTCTATCAACAATGAAATGAAACAATGCCCCCTTCACCCACATTTGTGAGTGAAAAATTCATTCACCTTCTTCTGATTCTTCTGGATCAGTTGGCTAGATATTGGTGGTCGCAATAGTGGAACTTAATTTTTCATCAATGATATTTCTTCCCTTTTCTGGATCTGATTCATATTCATAACCTTCCTATAACTCTGAGTCTTTCAGTTCGTCTACCAACGATTTCTTCAAGAGACATTCATTGGTGTTATGCCATGGGATTTTATGGAATTCACACCACATCCCAGTGTCCTTATTTTTCTTCTCATTACCATTTTTCGTATGTGGCTTTAATTAGTTTCCCTGAGTGTTACAAATTATTTTGGTCACTATGGTGATGTCTCTACAATTATGTGTTTAGGCTCTCATAAGGTCCTTTTGTTTGAGAAAAGTGAGGGGGTCCATATTTATTTTTCCCTTTGTTTTGCGGTTTGGGGATGCATTTTCCCTATTTATGCTGTGAGGAATTTGCAAAGTTAAACTTTCACTTCTTCTGTTTAAATTTCTGCTCGATTTTGACAACATATTGATAACCCACACCGAGTGATGAGATGTCCATAAAATCCATTTATTTTTGGATGTATCTATGTAGACAGCCACAGTACTTGAGCACTAGATGCCACTCTGATTCTTTGATACCCATCTTGGTGTGCAAGGCATGGAATATATTTGTGAACTCTGGTATTTTTTGGTCCCTTTCTTGCTGCAGTGTGGTCCATCTGATATCCTGGTCATCGTAGCTTCCCACATGGTAATATTATTCTTTAATAACATCCATGAAAGAATCCCAAGTGGGTGTGATGGAAAATATTGTTGATTCCTCAATGGCCCTTTGATCACAGTAAGTCTCCCACCAATATTTGACATGGGGTATAGCTTTAAGGAGCGCAAAGGCAATCTTTTCTCTATCGAAAAAATTATGAACTGAAAAATGCTCTTTGATCAGATTCAACCATTTACCTACAACATCCACATCTATCTGACCTTCAGATAACAGAATATCAAAATTGATTTGTATCGTGGAGGGGGAAACACCTCCAAAGTGGTCACTTAATGAATATTTTTCACCTGTTGGCAACCGTCGAAAGATCTGTGCATAGTTATCCATCATCTGGTTCCTTTGTTGTGTGAGATATTCCTCGATAAAAAACTTAAAAGGATATTTTTCTCCATCACCTCTCCTTTCTTATTCCATGTGAGGTCATCGTGCTTGGCGAGGATCATCTTCCAAAGGATCAATTATTTTGAGTCCCAACTCCTTGTATGTTGATCGCGTTGGGGACATACATAGAGAAAAAAATAAAGAGTAGAATTATCTCATACCACTGATCCAAATTTATAAATGGAACAAAATGAAAAACATATGTATAGAAAAAAAATACACATAGATACATCAAAACTTGACTTCTATTAATAAAAAGAAAATGTTGAAATTGTAAAAATAGAGACTGAAACAAACTTGTTGGAATGGTGGTAGCTTATCTCTAAAACGAGATGTGGTAGATACGCTCATTCATAAGAAGATGAGTTAAATGAGGATACATAGGTATTTTTAACATCAAACATGAATGATAAAACCCTAGACATCCAAAAAACTTACAGTAGGATATGAAGTTCCAAAATTCATGTGGGCCCCGATGGGGTAAGATGGTACATCAACTTCCCGTGGTCACACTTTTTTCATACAATCTTCGTTTTAGGCGCATAATAGCCCATTAGAAAGGTCTATCTGAGGACTACACATGTTGTTGTCACACTCGAACTTCATCTAGTATGTGACTATGGAGATCCCAAAAAACATTGTTTAGGGCCTCAAAACATCCCCCAAAGTTTAGGACCCAAAAAGATAGAAAACAAATTCCAAGATGAAAATTGTATGTGAGCTAGTTGGAATAGGTCGGTGGCCACCAATATCCACCTAGATCACGTAAACAACTCAAGGGAGACATTTCAATTCCCAACAGTTCCTCACATCTCTTCCCTCTTAGTTCCTTCGTGATTTTTCAATCACTAAATTTTCATAGCCCTATTTATCAACCTGATTTGAAGACAATTTCCAATGGTTCCTTCCCTCAAAAAAAATTTCCTTCTCTTCTCTCTATTTTCTCAGAACAAGATGTGTTTCCCACACTCCTCTCCACTCATATTTCCTTCCTAGACTCAACTGTGTGTCTTCCCTTTTCCTCTTCCAATGATTTTCCTCTTTTTATTTCAAAAAAATATTTTGTGGGTCGATCCCCCAATTCATGGGTCAGATAAGAAAATTATAGATGGATACTATGCCTATACTTTTATTGATTTTTGAGAAAGACTTCCTGAATAGTAATTAAATTGTCTAGGACAAAGGATTGTTCCAGGTCTGAGCAATTTAAATCCAGCAAAGTACTGGCCTGACAGGGGTCATCCCAACCATTAATGGTTTCCCTCACCATTCCCTCTCATGGAATCATATCCTGTATAGGAAATCCCCTTCAACAATTGTTCAACATTTCCCTTTTTACATTAATAACATAAATATTTACACTACCTTCTTAGCAGAGGTTAAACATTTTCCAGATCCACACACAACTATTAGAGCATAATAGTAACTTCTCTTGGTGTATTACTTTCCTTAGGCACCTAAACCTTGGTTAATGCATTCCAATGCATTTTTCCTCACTTGATTTGACTTTCTAGAGTGGGTACGAGACACCTTCCTTTATTTTAGGGATTTTTCCTTAAGTTTAGGGAGTGAACTTTGATTTCTTTAGTTATAACTCCACTTAATAACTTATTTCCAACCTACATGCAAAGTTTAAACACCTAAAGGAAGGAGAGAGCACTTCCTCCTTAAATCAAGGAAATTGTCCCTTGATTTTAAGGATTTACCCCCTTTCTTTAGTAAACTTGCATGTTTTTCATTTCAGTTATGGATAACTCGCACTTTCAGCCTATCAAACTCATGTTAGGCAAGGGTTAACTATTTTATAGGTTTAGGTATGTGCTTTAGCTATTTTTACACTACTTTTAGTGGAAGTTTCTATTATTAACAAGATCAATTCCTCTCTACATATTGGATTGATCTCATTTTAATTTTGAACATATTGTGAATACATTCATTCTTGTGGAGTAAATTCTTATCTATATCTATATTATTTTCTATTTGAAAATTCATTGGATTAGTATTATTTTTCTCATCGAATTCTAGATCTCTCGGGTCTCATAATTTTACATGGTATCAGAGCTGACAGGTTGGTAGGAAAAAGACACACCAAATTATTTTTGCAGGTACTGAAGATTGAAGAACACAAAAAAGATGCATAATTGATTGGAAATAATTCTCACGTCTCATAACTATTTGTAGTGGATGATCCAAGTGTATATCGGTAGCCACGCACCTTTTCCAACTGGCTTAAAACAATTTTCTGGCATTTTTGGTAATTTACTACTTTTAGTAGTTTTTAACCTACAGGATCATTTTGAGGGCCTAAATGAAGGTTTTTTGGGATAAAGCTTCTCAATGATAGGAAAAATCTTTGACTTAGCCACCAAAATGAATCTCCTTGACCGTACCTTTCCAATGAACTATCATGCACCCCAAACGAAGATCGTATGCAAAATTTACGACCACAGGAATCTGATGTACTAACTTACCCAAATGGGGCACATGTCACTTTTGGCGCTTCATCTCCTAGGGTTAGGTTTTTTGGATGTATAGGGTTTGTGAAATTCTGATTTATTGTAAAAAATTCCTTCAGAGCTCGTTGTAATCATCTTCTTGCAAATGAGCGCAATTGTCACATTTGTTCTCAGAGATAACCCGCCACCATTCCAGTAAGATTGTTTTCCGCTGCATTTTACAGTTTTAGCTTATTTCATTATGGAATAGAAAACCAGTTTTATTGTATCTTTGTTATTTTGTGTTAAGCATATTTTGTTAATCTGTATTCATTTTGTTCTTCTCATAAAATTTGGATCAGTGGTATCAGAGCGGTATGCTCCTTATCGTCTTAATGCATGTCCGCAACGAGGTAAGGGTACAAAGAATTGGGTCTCGAGCTTGTTTCTCCTGAGAACAAAATATATTGCATGCCCAAGAGACATCTCATGGAAAGAGAAAAGAAATATGATGGGACAAGAGATCCTTTCAAAATGTTTCTTGAGGAATCCCTCACGCAACATAGGATCGAGATGATGGATATTTTCGCTCAAATCCTTCAACGACTACCACATGAGATGCATATTCCTGGAGTGGAGGGGTCGTCCCCTTCAAGGTACATGTAAACTTTGATATTCCTATATTTCAATGTCAGACAGATGCAGATGTTGTAGACAAGTTGCTGAAATTACTATAAGGGTATGTTTATGTCCATAACTTTTCAAATAGAGAAAAGATTACTTTTGCACTCCTCAAATCCATTCCCCATGTCAAATATTGGTGGGAAAATTTCTTTGAGAAAAAGAAAATAGAGTAACCCTCATTGTTTACAGTCACGACCACCTAGGAATCCTTCAGGGATGTTATTAAGGAACAATACTACCCCATGGGAATTTATGATGACTTGTATACGAAATAGACCACACCGTGGCAAGAAAGAGACCAAGCAATGCCAAAGTTCATAAATATCTTCCATACCTTGCGCACCAAGATGGGTATTAAAGATTCAAAAAAACAATTGGTGCTGAAGTATCACAGTTCTCTACATAGATACATACAGACCAAAATAGAATTTTTGGACATCTCGTCCATGGGCGCGGCCTACCCATATGTCGTCAAAATGGAGCAGAAGCTAAAAAAAAAGACGCGACAATTTGGGCCTGGGAACCTCTCACATCAAAATCCAAGAAAGGGCGGCCCCAACCCACATAACAAAGGATGAAGAAAATATGAACAACATCAATACAACCAGTCCAAGCCACAAGCAAATAAGGATATTAGAAAGACAATGAAATATACCGGGAAGTGGTGCAACTTCCATAATAGCCCTTGGCATAACACTGTTGATTACCGCTCAAAGCAGTCGCTGGTGGTTGAAGTGAAATCCTCTGAATCAGATGTGGGGTATGACTCTGATTCAAAACCAGAAAGAGGAAGACAAATCATTGACGTGGAACCTAGTGCCACAGCTGATACCACCAAGCTCGAGCATGGTGAACCAAACGAGCTAGAAGAAGGTGAGTGCCTCTTCCATTCATAGAAGTGGGTGAAAGACACCCCACTGCACTTCATAGTCAATAGTGTTAGCCTGAATAAACTCATCTCAACAAAGGTCATCAAGCAACTAGGCCCGCCGACAATGCCGCACCCACAATCCTACACCATTGGATGGCTCTACCAAGGAAGCGATATTCATGTCATCCAACAGTTTTGATTGCCATACGACATCAAGCCCTTCAAACACAAGGTATTGTGTCATGTTTCTCCTCTCTAAGTTTGTAATGTTCTTTTGGTCCAACCTTATTTATGGAAATGTCACACTGTATATAATTCTAGGCCTCATAGTGTTATTATTACTTTGAACAACAAATTGTATAGGATACCCGAGGCAGTCCCTCCTAGTGTTATTTCCTTGATCTCTGCCAAGAAATCCATGAAGGTCATCTCTCAGACCAGAAAATTTGTCTTCTTTGTCATTCTCTCTCAGAGTGAGAGAAAGATCACAACCACATCCAAGGCCTCCATGAATGATCTCTCCATGCAATAGAAGAAAGTGGATAAGGTCATGGAAGAAAACTCAGATATCTTCTCTTCTCCCTCTTGGGTACGGTTGCACTACCAGGTCAAATATCCCATTGATATGACCCCAGACGCACCGCTACCCAATGGGCCAGTTTCTCACCACTCTCTATTAGAAAATGAGGAGATCAAGAGCCAGATCCAAGAACTACTCCACAAGGGGTACATATTCCCCAACTCATCATCTTGTGGGAGACCAATCGTGCTAGTGCATAAGAAATATGGGACCTGGCGACTATGCATTGATTACTAGGCCCTAAATAAAATCATAGTCCAAAACTGATACACGATTCCCTGAATCGACAACCTCCTTGATCATCTCATGAGGGCCAAATACTTTATTAAGATTGATCTAAAGTCTCACTACCACCATATCCCAATAGAACAGATAGATGTATGGAAGACAACCTTCAAGTAAAAAGAAGGTCTTTTTGAATGGTTGGTCATGCCCTTTGGTTTGAAAAATGCTCCAACAACTTTTATGAGGATGATGGACGATACCCTACGACCTTTAACCAATACTTTTGTAGTGATGTATATGGATGGAATTATCATATACAACAATACTTGGGCATAACACTTGCATCATATTCATTAGGTTTTGCACACCCTGCGACAACACAAACTATATGAAAACTTGGGAAAATGTTTCCTCAGCATGGGCAAGGTCCATCACTTAGGCTACATAGTTGATCAACATTGTGTGCATGTGGATCCAACCAACATCCAAGTCATCCATGACTGGCCATCCCCAACCACACTCACTAAACTTTGGAGCTTCATGGGCCTCGCTAATTTCTATTGTAGGTTCATTTTGGGATTCTCTCATATTCCATGGGCCCTCAGCCAAGTAACTAGGGGTGGTGGTAAAGAAACATTTGTGTGGGGCCTACCCCAACAACAAGTCTTCAAGGAATTGAAGAATTGCTTGTGCTCATCCCTAGTGCTTTCATTACCGGACCTGGAGCATCCCTTTGATATTGATACAAATGCTTCAGACTATGTTTCACGTGTTGTTCTCACTCTACATGGACACCCCGTGGCATATCATAGTGAGACACTATCAGATGTCGTTTGTAAGTACCCCAATTATGAAAAAGAAATGTACTCCATTGTGCAAGCCTATCGCCAGTGGAGACATTACATTCTTGGGAAGGAGACAATCATCCACACTGATAACAAGCCAATACAGTTCATGTAGACCCAAGTTAAATTGCATAATAACCACCATCATAAGTGGTCCACATATTTACACAAATTCAACCTCAACATCAAGTATAAAATAGGAAGTACCAATCTATTTATTGATTGCCTCAACCGACCTCCAGTTACGACACTCACCATGATGTTAGACTCTTGTGGCCACGAGACCTCCAGATGGCCCCACCTCTATGACACAGACCCTGACTTCTCCATCACCTACCAAATGTTGGGCACCAACTTAGTGGTCTCTAATTTCCATCTTCAAGACGAGTTGTTGTGCCATCTAGGCCATCTCTGCATTCCATCAAGAGAGCGCACAAATCTTATTTGGTAATCTCACTACAGTTGGGTGGAAAGACACTTTGGCATCGAAAAGGTAGTGGCAATGCTGCAGAAACATTTCTACTGACCGAAACTTTGACAGGATGTTGGTAAGTATATCAAGTCCTACACTGCCTATGTTATTTCCAAACTAACCACAAAGAAACAGGGCTTGTACACCCATCTAATTACTCCTTTCAGACCGTGGGAATCCATCTCAATGGACTACATTTTGGTCCTCCCATCCCCCAAGAAGGGAAATGACTGTGTTTTTGTGGTTGTCGACTGCTTTTCCAAGATGGTTATTCTAGCCATCTGCAAGAAGAAAATCACAATAGAATCCAATGCCAAGCTCTTCTTTGAACGAATATGGGTACAATTTGGGATCCCACAAACCATTATCTCAAACCGTGATAGTTGGTTCCCTGGCACATTCTAGCCAAGCCTCTGGTCACTGCTAGATACCAGTCTCCCCAAATCCACTACCTTCCACCCCTAGACAGATGGCCAAAATGAGGTCATCAATTGGATGATCATACATATCCTTCACATGTACAACTCAAAACACCCCTGCACATGGGATGGGAGTCTTCCCTATGTCCAACATAGATACAACCAATCCCTACATAGATCAATAGTCCACAACCCCTTTCAGGTGGGGTTGGGATTCCAACCATTGGGCCCCATGGATGTTGCACTACCCTTGAAAACCACCTTGACCGACTCGGCCCTTGCTCCACCAGAAGCTGACAAAGCCACCTGGTTAATTGATCAGATCCAACACATCCGCCAATAGGTTCAATATATTCTACATAAGTCTAATGCTAAGTACACACAACACTATGACCAACATCGTGTGCCACATAAGTTTCATGTGGGCGAAAAAGTTTGGTTGCACTTGCAGAAAGAACGCCTTATAGGGCCCCATCGAAAGCTTCACCCACTCCATTGTGGGTTGTACACCATCACCAAGTCCATGGGTGACAATTCTTGTGAGCTCAACATTCTCCCTTTCCCTTTCCTACACCCAGTCTTCAACGTGGCTCTCCTTCAACCATATTTCCAACCATTATTGGACACCTCAGAGATAGAAGAGAAGTTGACACCAAAAGAGATCAACCATGATTACATGAAATAGGCATCCAATGATAATATTATGGAAATACATATCAAGGGAACTCGACAGCAAAGGATCCATCTTTATCGAGTCATCAAATAAAGGTAACTCCTACACCATGGCAAGTGGCTCACCAGGGGCCAAATTCAACAGAACTTTCCTCATCCGATGGGGAAAATCAATGCAATGGATACCATTTGTTCTTAAGGAGGGAGAATTGATGTAGGCGGATATCATTGTCTGCCCACCATTTCCAATTGGCTCAAAATAATTTCCTAGCAATTTTGGTAATTTACTATTTTTAGTAGTTTTTAACTTCCGAGGCCATTTTGAGGGCCTAAATGAAGATTTTTCTAGATTTATCTTCTCAATGATATCCAAAGGCTTTTATTGAGTCCCAAAAATTAATCTCCTCGATGATACCTTTCCAACGAGCTATCGTGTGCCCCAAACAAATATCATATGCAAAAGTTACGACCCTAGGAAGTTGATGTACTAACTTACCCAAACAGGGCCCACATCACTTTTGGTGCTCCATCTCCTAGGGTTAGGTTTTTTTGGATGTCTAGGGTTTGTGACATTCTGGTTTATTGTAAAAAAGGCCTTTAGAGCCTCTTTGTAATCATATTCTTGAGAATGAACACAACCATCACATGTCTTCTCAGAGATAAGCTGCCACCATTCCAACAAGTTTGTTTACCACTGGATTTTATAGTTTCAGCTTATTTCCTTATGGAATAGAAAACCATTTTTAATGTATCTTTGTTATTCTATGTTAAGCAACTTTTAATAATATGTATTCATTTTGTTCTTCTCATAAAATCCGGATCAATGGATGCCAAAATTTATGCTTCAACTCGGATTCATAGGCTTGTGCCAAATAACTATGTCAATGGAAGTAGAGCATGATTCCCCCAATGAGAAAAATGACTTTCTCAATAGACAAGATATGGCCATAGGATTTATCTTCTTGTCTATTTCTCCAAAAATTCTCCACCAAGTATATGATGTCTCACCAGAATCAACTCCAAATGAATTATAGACCAGATTGTAGGTTCTATTCGAGAATAAAGAATATTTTGAAGATTGCATGTAGGGGATTGGAAAGATAGAGCCAAAAGAGAAACCATCAGAAGATCAAGCCCTCTTATTATAAAGAGTCGTCTACACAAGTATCTGCACAAATTTGTATTTCATTAATTGTTGATGATGTCTACTCCATTTCAGATTTTTTTTCTGAATTTCACATGGAATATATATTCCATGCATCTTAGGGGTCACATGAAGACACTTTTCCATGCACCATGCATGCATCTCATGAGCAACATGCATGCATCATCCATGCATCTCAGGAGACATAAAGGGAGCCATTCAAAGAAGATTCAATTAGAATATTTTCTAAGTATAATTTGTAAAAACAAATTGGATATTTGAATTCCTCTCGGAAAAATATCCAATTTCAAAAAACAAAGCATCCAAAACAGATTTCGAGAAGTGAAGTTATGATCATTTTAAAATCAACAAAATTTCAGCATTTTCCAGAAACGGCCACACTGTTTTCAAAGTTTCATTGAAAATTTATTTGTATCTTCTTCATTACAAGAAGAGAAAGTGGATATGTGTGGACATCTCAATGGTGCATATACTTCATCAGATCCGTGTAGACATCTAGATCTCCAACAAAATATTCAACGAGCACAAACTTGTACAGTTGTGAGGTCTTCTTGGAGTGAAGGATAGGGTTGCTTAGCAATTGTGTTTTGTACCTTCTCATATTTTTTTTATGCATTGTAATTTGGGGGGGGGGGTTCCCATGAAGTTTTCCCTCTTTACTCGCTTTTTTTCTCAGTTTATCATTCGTATATGCATTTTAAAATGGGTACATAACATGGCCTTGGTTTTCAGGACCCATTCAACATGTACACCCTAGTAGTGTTCATGGGGGGTGTTGGAGATATTACACACTCACCTATAATTATTTTCCTAAGTTTGATAGTCCAATGTTGATAAAAATTCCTTAGATGAGAATATTCTCTCTAAAGAATGTTCCCCTAGAAAATAGGGTGTTCCTCTTCATTTCAAAGTCAGTTACACTCAGTTAAACTAGTGGAATTCATATATGCATGGAAACCTCGATTTTACCACCAACAATGTGTATCTCTCACTTCCACACATGTCTCAATTAACTAATGATTGCATGGATCCATCAACTAGGAGTAGGTGGCATCTCACTCCAATATCTGTCAGGGAGTGTCTAGATCTCTCTAGATCACTACTATGGCACATTTATTACTCATGTAGCCTATATCTATTGTAAATTATTCACTCTTTGAGTGTGAAATACGGTTAATGATAATTATTCCATTATTTCTCTCTTGTTTCTTCTTTCTCAATTTCTCTTTGCAAATGTGTGTGTTATTTTCTAGCTAGATCTATGATGTGCAGGTTCAACACATTTACATGGTATAATTATGAGACCCGAGATATCTAGAATTCGATGAGAAAAATAATACCAATATAATGAATTTTCAAATAAACAAAGAAGATACAAAGAGAGAAGAACTTACTCCACAAGAATGAATTTATTCACAATATCCATGCAATCATCAATTAATTGAGACACGTGTGGAAGTGAGAGAGACACATGCAACTGATGGTGATATAGCCAAGGTTTCCATGCATGAGTGACTTCCACTAGTCTAACTGAGTGTAAATGACTCTGAACTAAAGAGGAATGCCCTATTTTCTAGGGGAATATTCTCTAGAGAGAATACTCTCATCTAAGGAATTGTTCTCAACATTGGACTATCAAACTTAGGAAAATAATTATAGGTGAGTATGGAATATCTCCAACAA
Source organism: Picea glauca (assembly GCA_000966675.3). NCBI lineage: Eukaryota > Viridiplantae > Streptophyta > Pinopsida > Pinales > Pinaceae > Picea > Picea glauca. The sequence goes on from JZKD02S1628598.1 coordinate 530,794, forward strand.
CAACCAATTTTTCCATAGTCTCTTAGAGAAATATAATTATATTTACAAGCTGGGGAAATAGGGATGTTACACCCCAACAAATCAATTACAAATTCTCATTAAGAAATCAATAAAAAAATACTGGATTACTGAGAGGGGTAGTGAATCAATAATGACAAATTATACCAATTATTAATCCTTTAAACCAAAAATATATTCTTTTACTTATTCAACCATGTTCATCTATCCATAATCAATATATTACTATGTCATAAGCATTAACATTCATCAGTTCATAATAAACAATAACAAACACAACCATGCAATGCACAATACACCAATATTTATGTGGAAACCCAATGCAAGGGAAAACCATGAAATTTTTTTCTTATATGTCAAGAATTACATTCAAGGAAGCACCAACTTCCAATTCTCCATATACAACTGGAAGGATTCTCTGACCCCCTAGTTTCTCAGTCTACAACCTGAGGGAAGCTCCAACTCCCCTGTTGGGGTCCTATAATTATAGGAGACTCGATTCTTCGACTGTTGATTTGGCGTTTTTCCCGTGATGGTGAATTATGGCTCGGTTGATTATGTTTCCTCCCTCCATCCTTTTCACTCGATCCCCCATCACCCTGTTGCATCCTTCATACACACTGCGCCCTTTCCCCCTTATCTTTTGTCAGCCTCCATTATCCCGCCACCTTCACCTGTCCATAAGAAAACAGACTCAGGATAAACAAAAGTAGAAATAAAGTTAGCATAGGTTAAAATTGATTAATAAACAACTAGTTTAATAATCGATTAATTATTAATTAATTATTAATTAAGTTAAAAAATCTAGGGGTAGTTAGTTTAATAAGCTAGATTAGCTAATAAAAGGTTAGGTTAATTAATAATAAATTAACCATTAATTATTTAATTAATTAATGATTAATAACAATAGTTAGGTTAGAGTTTGTTTAATTTAAATTAAAATCAAAATAAAAACATTAAAAATTAAATAAAACTAAAACATAAAA
>JZKD02S1628598.1:536869-558378 GCA_000966675.3 Picea glauca
GGGGGGGGGGGGGGTCTGGAATACCGCCCTCCCGCAAAAAACCCATTTTTTTCCAAAATTTACCATTTTTGCCTATTTTACCATGTCATCTTCCAGACCGATTTTTGGGCAAACGGAGATGAATTTTAAAAATCCGAGAGGTTTTGTTTCTCAGCACGGGCTGAGGAACAAAAACCTCTTTCGGTTTTTTCAACAGAGTCACGAGAAGAGAGAATCTAAGACATCTTCGAGGCCTATGTTTCCAGATTTTCCATTCTCCATTTCAGTCCCGATCTTTTAGGATATGTCACGGCCAGATGGGGACGAAATCGGAGAAACCGAAAGAGGTTTTTGTCCATCACATACCCATATACAATAACCTCTTTCATTTTTTTCCCAAGTGTCATAATTGAATATAAAATCACGTTTGATCGGACCCCTTTTTCGCAGAAAAACGGTCCGTCTTTCATGGCAGAAAACTCCAAATTTTGTGGGAGTGGTGGCTATTTTTGGCCGAGGCGGTTAAACCGACTTTCGAAACTAATGGGGATGGTTTATCCTATTTATCCAGATGATTTTAATGTAAAATGGTTCGACCTGTGTAAAGCTTTTGGCCTTTTTTGGCTGGACTGTGGGCCTTGTTGTTTCAGGAGGTTTCTCTGTAATGTTGGAATGACAAATCATTAATGGATAAAATGACTTATAGGATTCTCGTGTAGCAGTGTTGGTGGTGTGTCCCTTGTCTGTTTTTAATCATCTTTCTGCTATCATTCAAACATTTTCATTTCTTATTATTGAAAAACAGTTAATGGAGAAGAATTTATGCATGCATACTCTTTGTCCAAATTTTTCAATAATCTTTATGTTTTCTTCTAAAACTCAGCCTATGAATTCTTAACTGCTCATTTGCTCACTTTTTCTTCCCCATTTTTCCTCAAATTGACACCCTTTAAACTTGATTCGATCCAACAACTGTTACTATCTTGCCCTGTGGAGACATTTACCTCTTGATTTGATTTGATCATTGTCTTACAAACAGACCCCATAGCCCAATGGCGATCTGAGAAACTCGTCAACCACATCCTCATCTAAATATTTTCAAAAACCCCCAACCCATGTTCTTCATAACTAGCCTAATACCTCTTCAAACAAAGCTATATCAGACAGAGAGATCCCTCTCTGAGTCTTGGAGGGCTAGATCCAAGACTCAAAGTGGTTTTGATGTTGCCTCTATGACTACCTCACAGCCTTGGGAAAATTACAAGGTGTTAGCATCCCCAACTCTCTAGCTATAACCAAAAGGAGGCTACAACCCCCTATGTTATTCGGCTACAACCGGAAGGTTGCTACAACCACCTATCCTTGCCACGTCCAATCTCCCTGAAATATAAGTGTCAAATGTAGAAATTGAATATGTCACTGTCACAACCTACTTTGACAAATATGTCACTGAGAAACCTATCACTGTATACTCATCAACCAATCTGATATGATCACATATACCTCAAACAATATACCACAATTTTGTACCTCAAACCATGTCCTAGAACCTAAATGTTATGCAAACTCTATCTGTACCAATAACTTCAACAACATACCTCAACCAAAATCCCTCAAACATGAACCAATACTAAACTTTATTAGATATTCCTTGGATCAACTCTACAACAATCCCTAAACTTCCAAGAGGGAATCCAATGTATTTACAAGGAAAATCCTCAACTTGATTCATAAATTCAACACTAGACATGAAAACCATACCTTTTTCTTCTTGTAGTGTTATATTGCCGTAGTTATGCTTTTGGGAATCTGTTGCCGCGATTTTTCTATCACAAATTTTCTGTAGCAGTTTTCTGTCGCGATTTTCCTACCACACTTTTTCTGTAATGATTTTTCTGCCGCACTTTTCTTACCATGATTTTTCTTCTACACTTTTGTTGTCGCAATTTTCCTGCTGAAATTTTCCTGCCATGATTTTGCTGCCGTGATTTTTCTTCTGCACTTTTTCTACTGCACTTTTCCTGCCACACTTTTTCTGCCACACTTTTCCCTATCAATAATACCTTCCCAAGTAAACTTTCACAAAATAGATATTCAATGGTATTCAATATGCGGAAATGGGAGACCCTTTCTCTCTTATTTATACTCTCCAAGTAGCTTCCTCTAGAATTATAATTTTTTTCCACTTGACCACTTTGTCCACTTAGCCAGTTTTTCCACTTAACCACTTTGTCCACTTAAATTAACCAGTTTCCAAAAATAGTAAGTTCTCCACTCCTAGTTGCAAGTAACTTTTTTAATTAATTTCTTTTGCAACCATTTTGACATATCCATAAATAGTAAACTCAACACTTCTTGTTGCAAGAACTTTATTATTTAAATAATTTCTCTTTGCAACTACTTTGACTACTTTACTATTTAAATAATTTATCTTTACTCACAACTTCTTGTTGCAACTAACTTTTCTATAATTAGTCAATTCATAATGTATTTTCCCTTAACTAACTTCTTGTTGCAATCACTTTATTATTTAATTTATTTCTTTGTCAATCACTTTGACTATTCAATCTTCTCATCACAACTACTTTACTATAATTACCAAACTCACAACTTCTTGTTGCAACTAATTTATTTTTAATTATTTTCTTAATGCAACAATTATATCCATGATTAAATCATAGTTACCATCAATTTGACTAGTACACTTCCTCTAGGATCTTCCATAATAATTGATTTCTTTGACCTTCTAGGGGCTTATATATAACTCATGAGGGTTCTCTAACTTCATATGACCATAATTCTCTAACCGTGAGGAGTTATGTGACGTTCCACATATCACCAGAAATGGAATGACATATACTATCCATCAAGAATAGTCTTACTTGTATATACATTGATATTCATTACAATATTCCTCAACCAAACATGGTTTCCTTACCCATACCTCTAGAGATACCATCCATACGCAAGGGTTGACCTCAATCTCTAAGAGTTGAAATCAATCTACAATATCACTCTCCAAAGGTTAACATCAATGAAAACAAACAATCCAAACCAATTGTCCATCAATCTAAACCAATTGTCTGACAATATCCCCCTTTGGCATTGATGGAAACACCAGCATTGATGGAAACACTTAGTCATCATAACATTCATGGTCATAGTCCTCATCGATGTTTCTATCTATCCCTCTTTAACATCAATGGAAAAGGGCATCTCTCCTTGGGATGATCCCCTCGACTGGAATCTCCTTGGGGTTGTTCCCCCTGTCTACATGAATTTGATATTTTCTCTATGTTTCTAAGCCTCTGATTACTCTCTCTCCATTCATATGAATAATGTATCTCCCTTTGAAAAAGGGTATCACTATGATGCAACACTGAATTCATATCACTCATTCTTCCCTTATGACAATCTCTCCCCATGGAAACATTCTTTTGTACTCTCTCTCCAAGCATCTAACTCTCTATCCTACATCTGATGAATCTTCCCTTGGAATCATACCTCTATTCTTACCTCTTTGTCTGACAACTTATATGACTAATATTTTTACCTATATTTTTAGTTCTATTTCTCTCTCTTAACTTCTCTGCAAGATGTTTTGTAGAAAAAATATAAGTGTTCCTATACTTGTTGCCTTTTGGAGTTATAGTCCATTGGTGTTTTCCTTGTGTAATCAGCTGACATATATGAAAATCATTCAAGAATAATAATTCAAATATTCTTATGTAGTTATCATCCATTATGATAATGTTCCTTTGTTTCTGAAGCAATCTATGAATCCATGCTCTCATCCACTGTCATATATCTGTCCAAATACATCTATGTCCATACTATCCAAGAATATTCTACACAATTGTCCATAATTTTTACCCATTTGTTACTGTACTATCATGAAGTCTTCAGTACTACAACTGATTAATCTATCATACTATACTAATTCTGCTAACTAACCGCTCTAAATTTGTTTACTCAAACTTTGCAAGCTGCTTGAAGGATGGTTCTTTGGTATGTCTAAAATACCACACAAAATCCCCCTATTTAATATTTATATTACCTGGGATTCTCTATGTCAGATCTAGTTAATAACAATTCATGCTCTGATGTAGGGTCGTCACCATCTTCATCGGTAGATTCATCATCTCTTTGAACTCTAAGTTCTTTCTTTCTATTTGTGGATTCATCTTTCACTACAATACCTGAAAGTACAATCTCTTGAAGCTATTCCAAACCTTGAACTATCCTTTTTTTATTTCATTTCTTTTCCAAACCTTTCTGTATCTAACATCTTCCTTTTTCTTTTTAGATTTTTCTTCATCTCTTTTTATTGCCAATCTTGCAATCTTTAGGACCTAGTCTTTGTTCACCTTTTCTTCCTGTTTTCTTATCCATACTTTCTTATATATGACATTATTTTTCTCTTTCATGGAAGTATCAATCAAATTTATACAATCATGAGCTATGTCTCCATACTTATGACATTTTTAACATTCAATGTTACGTGGAGCTACATAAGAATTTCTTGTTAGAACATTTCTTTTATAATCCCTGCAATCTGCAACCTTATGTCCAAAGTTAGTACAATAAAAACAATGACCATAACAGAAATTTACATACCTGGGAGTGAATTATCTTCTTTGTGGTGTAGTACTTCTGAATTACTTCCTTGGTTGATCATGATCATGGTTGAAGCTTCTTTGTGGCTTGAAGAAGGATAGTCTTCTTGAAGATGTATCTTTATTAGTTTTCATTGATTATGGTTGACCATGATTCCTTCCTTTGAGTGCTTCTACATAACTCTTTCTCTTTTCTTCATTCTTCTTTTCTGGCAACCTAGAGTTCTTATCTTCATTCTCTACAACTAATGAAAATGTTTTTGTCTCTTCAACATTCTTATTGAGCTTGACAATTTTACTTCTCAATGTGACAACTTCTTCTTCAAGCTTCTCAACCTCTTATTCTTTCTTCATTATCTAATACTTCATGACTTATTTTGTTCTCTTCACTTGTTCAAGATGGATTTTTAATGTGATTATTTCTTCTCTGCGTGATTTCTTTTCTTGACCAAACTCTCTCTCAAGCTGGTTTATATTGTTAGTTCTTTACTTAATATGATCTGTCAACATCTTCTCTCTGATTTCTATTTCTTCCTTATGTGTTTCTATGTTGGCTTCCAAATACTTATTTTGATCTTCAATATTTTATTTGATCTATATAGATTCTTTTAGTTGAGTTCTTCAGTTCTCGATGACCTATTGAGCTTCTTAAAAAACATGAACGCTTTCCTTTTGTTTCATCAATTCTTTCTTGAGTGACTTGTTTTCTTCTCTTTCTTTTCTTAGTTCATCTAAAGAATTGATTAGTTCTTCTTCATAATTTTCTTATATTTCAATTAGTTTTGATTCTCATTTCCTTTATGACATTGCATTTCAAGATGTCCACGCTTTTTACAATTAAAGAAAAACAACATACTTCTTTTGATTATGTACTCTTCATCTTCTGAATATGTTTGACATGATGAACATCTTTCTTCTTTATCGATACCTACATATTCTTTGAAATTCTTTGACTTTATTATCGGCGAAGAATATATATTATATAACTTATACGAACATTCTTTAGTGGATGAACATTTACCCACTTTATCATTTACTGAATCATATAGTTCTTCCAAAATGAAATCCATGGAATTTTTTTTATTTCGTTTCAGTTCCTTCTTTTATATACCTTTAAAAATAATTTCAACCTTCCGCTCCATATCTTATAATTTAAACCATCTTGACCATTAAACAATGGTACTCCATTCTCAGAATAATCCATGATCTCCTTGAAATATTTAAATTGTTTTATGAAGGAACCTACTCTAATACCAATTGTTGGATTACTGAGAGGGGGGGTGAATCCATAATGAGAAATTATACCGATTATTAATCCTTTAAAACACAAATTATATTCTTTTACTTACTCAATCATGTTCATTTGTTCATCATCAATATGCTAATTTATCATAACAATTAACATTCATCAGTGCATAATAAACAATAACAAACACATCCACACAATGCATAGTACACCAATATTTACGTGGAAACCTAATGCAGGAGAAAACCACAGAATGTTTTTCTTATATGTCAAGAATTGCATTCAAGGAATAACCAACCTCCAATTCTCTAGCTACAACTAGAAGGAGGCTCTGACTTCCTAGCTTCTCAGGCTACAACCTAAGGGAAGCTCCAACTCTCCAATTCTCTCGCTACATCCAGAAGGAGGATACAACCACCTATGTTCTCTGGCTACAACCAGAAGGTGGCTTCTACCACCTATACTTTCCCCATCCAACTACCCTGAAATATAAGTGCCAAATGTAAAAACTGACTATGTCACTATCACAACCTGTTCTATCAAATCTTTCACTAAGAAACCTATCAATGTATACTCATCAACCAATATTATCTGATCACATATACCTCAAACATTACACCACAAGTTTGTACCTCAAACCATGTGCTATAATATCACTGTCATACAACCTCTATCTGTAAAAATAACTTCAGCAACATACCTCAACCAAAATTCCTCAGACATGAACCAATACTAATCTTCATTATATCATCCTCAGATTATTCTACAACAAGCCCTAAACTTCCAACAGTGAATCCAACATATTTACAAGGCAAACCCTCAACTTGATTCATAAATTCAACACTACACATATGAAAACCATACCTTTTTATTCTTGTTGCGTTCTCTTACCGCAGTTTTGCAGCCGTGATTACGCTGTTGTGAATCTGTTGTAGCGATTTTTCCACTGCGATTTTTCTGCCACACTTTTTCTTCTGCGATTTTTCTGCTGCACTTTTCCTTTCGCTATTTTCCTGCCGCACTTTTCCTACCACACTTTTCCTGCCGCAATTTTTCTACTGCACTGCCACACTTTTTCTATCACATTTTTCTCTATCAATAATACCTGCCCAAATAACCTTTCAGAAAATAGATATTCAATGATATTTAATAGGTGTTAATGGGATACCATTGCTCTCTTATTTATACTCTCCAAGTAGCTTCCTCTAGAAGTATCAACTTCTGTCCACTTAGCCACTTTGTCTACTTAGCCACTTTTTCCACTTAAAACTTTGTCCACTTAGCCACTTTTTCCACTTAACCACTTTGTCCACTTAACTTAACCACTTTCCACAAATAGTAAGTTCTCCACTCCTAGTTGCAACTATCTTTTTTAATTAATTTCTCTTGCAACAACTTTGACTTATCTATAAATATCAAACTCGCCACTTCCTATTGCAACCACTTTATTATTCAAATAATTTCTATTTGCAACCACTTTGACTACTTTATTATTTAAATAATTTATCCTTACTCACAACTTCTTGTTGCAACTAACTTTTCTAAAATTATTCAATTCAAAACTTTTTTTCCCTTAACTAACTTCTTGTTGCAACCACTTTATTATTTTTTTTTCTTGGTCAACCACTTTGACTATTCAATATGATCATCACAACTACTTTACCTAATTACCAAACTCACAACTTCTTGTTGCAACTAATTTAATTTTAATTATTTTCTTAATGCAACAACTATACCCATCATTAACTCCTAGTTACCATCAATTTGACTAGTGCACTTCTTATAGGAGCTTCTAGAATAATTGACTTCTTTGACCTTATAGGGGCTTCTAGATAACTCATGAGGGTTCTCCAACTTCATATGGCCATAATTATCTAACTTTGAGGAGTTATGTGATGTTACACATATCACCATAAATGGCGTGACATATACTATCCATCTAGAATAGTATTACTTGCATATACACTAATATTCATTACAATATTCCTCAACCAAACTTGGGTTCCTTACCCATACCTCTATATCTACGAGACATACTCAAGGGTTGACATCAATCTAGAATATCACACTCCAAAGGTTGACATCAATGACAACCAACAATCCAAACGAATTGTCCATCAATCTAAACCAATTGTCTAACAAAACTTACATAATTTTGATCCGCAAAGAACTCATTACTAATTCGTAGCAAGTAATTGGGCACACAATACTCATGTCGTTTCAATTAAATTTAAATTCATTAAGAACAAAAAACATATTTATATCAACTCATGAGTAAAAAACATAAAATTAATAGAAATCATTGCATTGCATAATCTTATCAACGATGAAGGAACAAGCCTTTGAGATCAATGGAACAATCCATAAGAATTAATTCTTGAGTTCATGTTATGGTTCTCTTGTTGATTATATCTACTCATTGATGAATGCTTGGACCAATGAGCCTATAATCTAATCTACGATGTGTTAGAACTAGGAATCACCTTCACATTAAATGGAAGGAAATCCCAGTACCCATCAGGTTATATGTCAGTGTAAGAGTGATTTTAAAGGGTCAAATGGAAAAAGACTCAAAGTGATAATGTTCAAAATCAGAAAACAAGGCCAGCATGCACCAACAATCAACGTCCTGGCTAACTTCAATCAGTAATTGGGAGTGAGTATGAAAAGAGGGAAGACTTGAATAAGAGGAATGTAGGGGCTATTGTAAACATCGTGTCTACAAAAGCCTAAGGAAGAAAGTTTCTTCACACAAGATCTTCTTGAACTCGGAAACTAAGGAAGCTAAATAAACATTGTGATAATATAATGATCAAAAATCCACCATAATATCACCACAACCATTCATGTGAATCATTCAAAGCATGAACATTTAGCATCAAAAGTAGATAAGCTAAAGAGAAGTTGATCTCTATTAACCCAAATGTCTTAAATCCAGTACATAGCTAGTTCATAGTAACTTCATCAAAATATTATAGTCTAAGGGAGCCTTGCTCAACCATCCGAACCTACTAAACCATTTCATCTATATATTTATAACAAAAGGGAGACAAAATTTGGAGGTACAAGCTAGCCTCCTTCCCTTGAAAATCTTTAAGAATTTATTTCATCTAACAATTTGGCCAACAACCTATGCTATAAAATAGGAAAAAAATTGGTGACTAATCCAACCAAAATTCAAACTGATTTGATTCCCTTTTGTTACGCAGCTCCCTATTTTCCATGTGACTTTCAGAAGTATGTGGTTGTCCTCATGATGCCAGCTGATGTTTCTATAATCTTATCCATCATCAACTATCTAAAAAGTTGTTAGCTTGGTCCTCCTGAATCCCTGGTGTCTTTTGGTAGATTCTTTAGGTAGCAATCTGAGTAGCACACTTCAAAACTGGACAAGTAGAAAAGGTAGCACTGAACCCTCATATTCTCTGTGCAAACGTTTCCCTTTGCAAAATATTAGGAAGATAATTTACGTAGCGCCACTATGTTGCGTATGTGTGCAAACTTTGTTCTCTGTCAGATATTGGGTAGCGAATTTACATAGCGACACTATGCGTCTGTGTGCAAAGTTTAGGTAGCGCTGTCAAAAACGCAACACCTACAATATTGAAAATGTGCAGAGAAAGTAGTGACCTTGAATAGTGTCAAACCCATTATCTTCAGGTGACATGGAAACACTATAGGTAGCATACTAGTGTAATACTGAAATAGAATATTCTATAGCGCCAAGGTGTTCTGTAATGTCTACATTTTATTGTTGAGGGAGTTAGCACTTCACAAAAATCCCAAAACTATGAGAATCAATGCTTAAAATATTGTATAGGTGGTAGAGATAATATTTGAATATCAGTTAACCTTCATAAAAAAGTAACCATCCTAAAAAATGGGGCTCACCTTTCACCAGCTATTTTGTTACCTTGACACTTAACCTCACACTCTTTCTGGTAGAAGTAGGATCTCCATTTGTCACAGCATAATTCTTCTTCTTAGCAATGACAGGATTTTTCAATGGGGTTGTGCTCTCCTTGACTGTTGGTGTCTCTTTCTTAATGGAATATTCAACCAATACTTGCAAATTTCGTTGAGCTAGTTCATATTGAAAATGTTGCAACTCTACCTTGAGTTTCATGTTCTGAGATTGAAAACCTCTATTCTGCCTATAAAGGTTTTGGAGCTGCATATGAAGGGGTTGGGCCTTTATTTCTACAAACCTTGCCAAGTCAAGGGTATGTCTATAGCCATCCATGATCTCTTTCATTTTCACCCTTTTAGACACGGCCTCTGTCAGGTGGATCTGTGGCATGCACAATATCAATAGGTTTTTTCTCGGTCTCCTCTTCCACTTGCATAGGAATTTCCTTGTCTACTTCATCAAGCTTCTTGGTGGCTTTGATTTTATATTTCTTATTTTTCAAAAGGGTTTCCTCTTTTCTTTCCACAGGCTCTCCAATTCCTTTACCCTTCTTGTTTTGTACAAGGATTTCTGGTAGAGAATGTTCTTCAAGAACTTCCTTAGGAATTGATGATCTTGTGAAAGGTCTTCTTCCCTTGATATTGACTACTGGAGGAGAAGAGAGGAAGTGTATATTCTTCCCTTTATTGGATGTAGTTTTGGTAGAAGAAGGAATCTCTTCTAAACCTAGTGGACGAGGTGGTGAAAAATCCCTTTGTGGGGAAGGACAAGGTTCCTCTTCAACTCCTATGGCCTACTTGTTGACCTCTGAAAAATTGAACATGGGCTCTTCCCTTTCTCTTCCTACTGGTCCCTTGTTTAACAACACTCGTGGATGATAAAGGAATTTCATTTTGTGATTGAAGAGTAGATGCTAGATACAACTTGAAGTGATAAGAACCAACAAAATGTTCCCATGAAATCTCTTTCTTACCCAATTCCTTAGAGACTAGCATTTTGATCAATCTAGAGTAGAAAAGGCTAGTATCCACATCCTTATACTTTGATTGAATCATGTCTAACATCTTACCTATGCTCCTTAACAAGTAATAGGGAATATTCATTTCAACTTTACCAGTAGCATGCAACAAAATCCTTATATGGTACTGGTACAATGTGTTAAATCTCCCTTCACATGTAAAATATCTCTGGATGATCTTCAATATCCTGTCAAAATGTTCAATCAATTGATCCCTTGGCACACCTTTAGACAAATCATTGTCTTGATGTTCAGGTTTAAAGAGATATTTGGCATAGGATGAACTCAAAGCCATGGATTTGAACCACTTTTAACCTGTAATAGGGATTCATGTTACAGCTGAGATAGAGACTTCAATCACCTCAAATTCCAAATCCCCAAATTTACTTCTCTTGCCATCAAAATGTAATGCAAACTGTCTTGTCACCTCTGGATGGACTCTTTGCATACTCTGGCAGAAAAAGAGGCATCCCACTCTTTGAAATACCTCTCTTCCCATGGGATCTGTATCAAAAAGATGCATATCCATAGGTTCTGTCCTAACCACCTTGCCCCCTTTATGTGTATTCTTCATCTGAGGAGTCTCCATGGCTTAGAATGAGAGCTTCTCAAGGCTTATGGGGTAGTAATTTCCAGGAGGACTTGAAATCAGGCTTCAGATATACAAGGTTGACCTTTTAAAACAAATTGGTGCTAGTAAGCCAAGTTTTGACTGTGGGAATCCCACCCTTAGATTTGTGCAGGTAACGAGATCTTAGAAAATAAGGGGGTAATCTGCAATTGACCTTTTGTAGCTAGGTAAAAATGCTCAACTCAAAAATGAAAGGAAGCAGGGGAGACATAGAGGGATTAAGTAGCACCTCTAGGTAGCGTGACGTGTATGTAGAGGATAAAATGTTTATATGCTTGCAACCTCAGTAGTTATGGAGAAAAGATGTAGCCAGACTTTGATACAAGAAAATGAAGTTCATAGGTTTGAAAAGGGAGGAGACAAGGATATGATGAGAAAATGATTCCCTTGAAACTGTGCAATTCTGATAAACCAAACTCTGAGCGCTAATTCTTTCTAAAAACTAATGTCCAGAGAAGGAAAAATGGGATACCTGTGAAGTAGACACCTGTTTGAAGCTTTAGTGAAATTTTAGGATGAAGTCAATAAATGTTTGACCCTCGAATCTACCTCAACATCAGATTTAGTCGCACCTTTGTCGCCTAGTCAGAACTATGAGTTTGAGCAGCGCAACATTCTTGAATTTTCAAATCATAAACCATTATCAGGGCTCGTAAATATGAGATCTTGGAGGTATCTTTAGCCAACTCCTGGAACTCAAAACAAGGAACATGACATCAGTCGTGGTAATCATAACTCATGGTGGAAATCATGATGAACAGGAAAGGCACTACAGAATGGCCTGATGAGTGGGCAACGCTCCAATTTAAAAAAAGATCTGAAAGGTAAGCAAGGACAACAGGGCATTCCCATGAGGTCATGACTGAGGAGAATGGTGTGTCACATCGGTCTAGTCATGGGAGGGGAGGGATCGATCCTAGTGACAAATCATGAAGGGGTCCAAAATTTAAGTCATGAACTAAAAGGGTTCTAAGTCCAAAAATCAATTTGAGGATCAAGCTAGAGCTATGACTCAAAAAATTATTTATCTAAGGGGACCTAAAAAACATAAACTTTAGAAGGATGAAACTTAAAAAATTAAAATCTAAGGCTTAAAAAGTATAAAAACAAACTGAAAACCCAAGGCAATTTAGTGTGATAACATTGGCTCCATAGGGGATGGCATGCCCCCTACGGGATGCCAAGAATGAGTATATTTAGTGCCTTATCCTAGGGCTATGGGGTCATTTATTAAGAGAAAAATAAAATAAAATGATAGTTATAATGACATGAAGAGCCACTCAAGGCTCAAGAAAAGTACTTTTTCAAGAGATGCCCATTGACAGGGCCACCAAAAACCTCTTCATTCTCCATATTCTGCAACTTGAAAGTGTTATTAGATAATACCTTAGATATTTTGAAAAGACCGATCCATAAAGCATTGAATTTACCGTGCTTGACTTTATCTTGTATCGATGAATCCCACTTGATCACCAGATCGCCAAGTTGAAAATCCTCTTTGTTCACCTTCTTGTCGAATGCCTACTTGATATTCAGTTGATGATCATATGCTTTGTCTAGAAGATGCCCCCAAGTCTTCTGCACTTCAACCAGCTGTTGAATCCTTATGATCATATGATTGAGCTACCCTTTGTAATATCGGAAGAATTTTTCCACAGGTAAGGCAAGCTAAGAAGGAAAAATTTCCTCAACTCCATACACCAGTTGGAAAGGGGAAAGTCCAAGGGACCTCTTTACCGTCACTCTGTCATCCCATAGAGAAAATTTAAGTTTTGGGTCCTATGCCTTTTTGTTATCCTATAACAACTTTTTAATAATCTTTATAATGCTTTTGTTTGAGGATTCTACAAGCCCATTTCCATGAGTGTAGTAAGGGGTAGAATGAATCAAAGTGATCCTAAACTGTTCACAAAACTGAATCAATGGTTCATCCTTGAAAGATGAAGCATTATCAGTGACGATTCTATCAAGACACCCAAACCTTGCCATAACGTCTTCAAGGAAACTGATGATCACTTTGTGGGAAGCATTCCATGTAGGAATAACTTCAATCCATTTAGTAAAGTAAGTTGCAGCAGTCAATATCCATCTATGTTGACCACTAGAAGTGGGATGAATTTCCTGAATAAAATCTAGGCCCCACTACTGGAAAGGTCATGAAGCTGCCACATGCTTTAATGGAAAAGACTTAAGTTGTTGCTTTCCATATAACTTCTGACATTTAGCACATTCTCTGATCTTAGCACAAACATCCATGAACAAACTAGGCCAAAAGTACCCAACCCTGAGGATGATTTATGTCATGGTTCTCCAATAATGATGCCCCCCACATAGACTGTCATGAAAATTAGACATAATATTTTGGGTTTCTTGGGGGTCTAGGCATCTTAAAATCACTCCTAATGTATCCTTCCAATACCAAATTTGATTAACAAGGAAATACTTTATTGACTTGAGTTTTAAGGCTCTCGCCTTGTTCTTTTCCATACCACTTGGAGGCTGTACATTTTGCAGAAAAAATATAATGTCCTTGTACCAACTGCAATTTCCCAATGCAGAGATGATTTGAGAACCTCTATTAGTTATTTGAGAAATTCACCCCCAATCCTGAGAAATTTGATTCAACCAAGAGCTTGGATAAACCATGGCCTTTAACCAATTTGGTAGGCTTAATTTCAAAATAAATTTCAAGTAATTTAGCAATCCACTTGCTCCTTTTTCCATCTATATTAGGTTGAATAAGAATTTATTTTACAACAGGTGATGGGACATAAGAAATAACTCTAGAATGCAAGACATAAAATTTGAAGGACGTAAGAGTTTTAACCAATGCATAGGCTTGCTTATCCATGATGTCATATTTTAATTCAACATCTCTCAATGCCCTACTGAAAAAGGAAATGGGTTGCTCTAAGCCTTCAACATTCTTTTGAAATAGGATTGCTACTACTATATCAAAAGAGGAAAAGGAAAAAATAAGAAAGTCCTTGGAGTAGTCTGGGCTGACAACAACCATGGCTTCTGTCAAGGATTTATTTATTTGATCAAAAGAATCACGGGACACATTAGTCCATTTGATTTCACTACCCTTCCTCAACATGGTTATGATATACTTAACCAACTCAGCAAAATTTGACACAAATATTCTCAAAAAACTATTTTTTCCCAAAAAATATTCAACCTCTTTATTGGATCTAGGGAGTAACAATGTTTGTATAGCTTCAACCTTGTTGGAATCAATCCTTACCCTTTTAGATGACATGATATGCCCCAATAATTTTCCTTCCTTCATGGCAAACATTGATTTTTTCGGATTCAAAGAGAGGCCAAATTTTCTGCATTTCAAGAAAACCTTTCTTAAGTGATCGCAGTGTTCTTTATCAGAATGAGACTACATTGTTATGTCATATAAATAGATAAAAAAAAACTTATCCTTCTCTCCAATAAATGCTATGTCCATAGCTTGCTGAAAAGTTTCCCCTTCATTCATCAAACCGAAGGGCATCTTCGCATACATAAATGTACCTCAAGGAGTGGTAAAGGTCATCTTCTCTCTATATTATAGAAAAAAAGAGACCCGATTGTACCCAGAAAAACCATAAACCATGGACATCCTGGCTGCTCCTGTCACCTAATATAATATGTGCTCCATCTTAGGCAAAGGGTAATTATCCTTTTTTGAGCTTCTGTTCATATTTCGTAAATCAACGCAAAGTCTGATTTCTCCATTTTTTTTCTTACTAGGACCAAATTGGCCACCCATTCAAACTACCTCAAAGGAATGATATTTTTTTCATCTAAAAGCTTTTTTACCTCTTTCTCCATGATAGGAAGCAACATCAGATTGATTTGCCTCAACTTTTTTCTGAAGGGTTTGGTGTCTTATTTTAATGGAATCCTATGCTCTATAATGCTTGTGTCATAAGTTCTGAGATATTCATAAGTCCAAGAAAATACATCAACAAATTCCTTCAACAACTTAGTATATTCTTCCCTCTGCTCTTCTGATAGGATGCTTGACAATTTGACGTATTTCAGATTCTTTTCAGTGCCCAAATTGCACTCATCTATATTAACATCATCAGTGGATAACTTCCCTTTCACTACCACATCGTTCCCGTCAAATAGTCTTTCCAAAGGAACTAGTCCTTTTCGAATATGATTGCTAGGTAGCTGCACAATATGATGATTAGAAATTTTATTGAGGAAAACATCAGCATGAGGAGTAATTTCTGAATCATGATCTTGATCAATGTTTAATGCAAAACACTCATCAATAGTCTCAAGGGAATTTTTAAGCTCTAAATAATCTTCGAACACCTTCCAATATTTTACATTGTCCGGTATAGAAGGACTGTACTTGAATTCTACATCATACTTGATCTTGGGTGGTATAGGAATTCTGAAGTTTCTTTTTGATACAACCAAAGAATCATCCATGGTATTCTCTTTGCTAGGAATGAATGATATGTTAAAAGCAGAGAAAAAACTGTCCACCAAATCCCACACTTCATTTTTGTAAGATCTAAGCCTAGGGTGCTTTGTTTGATAAAGATTTTTAATTTGATGGACTATTAATTCAGCATCCCCAAATATTGATAGCTCTTCTATCCCCATGTCTTTAGCAGCCCTCAACCCCAAGATAAGAGATTCATAGTAGTCTCAAATTCTAGTTTATATGACAAAGATATAGTTTCTTGAGTTGGTGAGACAAAGACCACCTCAACACCAACACCTTCCTTGGAAGAGGCTCCACCAAAGAACATATTCAATACATAAGTGGTTAGAAGAGGCTCCTCAGAAAACGTAATGGACTATTTTCTAATTTCTAAAGGGGCTTCAGGAGTGTCAGTGAGCTGCAAAATGCTAGATCCCAGTTCTGTATCAAAAGAAAAAACAAGGTGATTTGTGGGGTTTGCTTCATCACTAATGATGTAAGCCAATTGATCTTCCCTGTAAATTCTTCTATTCTCTCCTCCAAAAATGAGAATATTAGCATAAGAGAGATCCATCTGCAAGCTTCCCCCAAGTATTTTTATCCAGGATCTTGACAAGAGCATGCCAAATTTGGGGGGAACGTCAACAACTATGATATCCATAAGTATACTTTTCATGGGCAACTGAAATAAAGTTACCACCTTATCCTTAATGACTCCAAGACACTTTACTTTTTTGTATTCAAAATAATATAAGTCATGGTAATTCTTTGTGATTTCTAACCCAAGTTCATCCATAACATATTTTGGCATAAGATTGTGGGATGCCCCTGAATCCATGAGACAATTATGCTTCACCTTATCATGTATATTTAGTGAGGTATTGAAAGGTGGGGAAGATTCATCTCTGTCTTCTATCAGAGGACCTAAAATCACTGTTGGTTTTTCATCTTGAAGATTTATTGAATTAATGGCATTTGGAGAAGATTCAGGCTGTAGCATTTTGGATAGATATTTTTTAAATTCTTCATTTTTTATGAATTCCAAAAAAGGTACAGGGATCTTTATTTTCTGGATATCATTCTCAAAACTGAAAGAAGAAGAATTCTTTAAGATCTCTTTGGTTTAAGGAGAAGGATTTATGATCATAACTTGTGGTCTTTGAGAGTCTTTTTCCTTGCTATTCATTGGCACAGCCTTGACATAATCTTATTTTTGGGCAGGCTGATTAGGGGAATTAGTTTTTTCTTCATTCTTTTTAGATCTCAGATTATATCTATTAGTATTTTATTTATCTTTCTCTCCCTTACTTAACTCGTTATTTTGAATATCTATCAAGGATTTCTTATAAGAATATTGAGTCAAGTGTGGGGATGGGGATGTGTCACCTAAGAAGTGAATCTCATTATCAACCTTTACCTCCTCTTCTTCTTCATCAACAACCAAATTGTTTTGGAAATGAGCTTGTACCCTCTGATCATCTCTTTCTCTATTTCTAAGATCTCTAGGAAGCATTTGGGGAGTATTATTTGGTCTCCTGAAGTTACCTCTATTGTCAGTGTTTTGAGCATTTCAATATGTCTGTTTCCATTCTAATTTTAACTTCTCAATCTCAGTAGAAAGAGATTTTACTAATTTGGTCAACTCATCTACTTGAGAATGGACAACAGAGGAATCAGAAGTTGAAGCTTCAGCTTTGTTTTTTCTCCTATCTCTATCAGATTTCCCCCTGAGCTTATATGATGCCACTATATTGGATTTGTAATGTCCCCAAGGCCGAGCCCAATTGTAAATATTGTTTACAAAATGAGTTGTAAAAATTTCTTATAGGCTGGTGAGCCAAGTTTGTATAAGTCGATGGGCTTATGCGATTGTTAGGCCAGAGACCCTAAGGGTTGGAGGCCAATGGCCTGATTTTGTACATGTATGTATGCAACACATTAATAAAATTTAAACACCGTCACGTGCAGACCGACCATGATGAATGAGTGATGGGGGACTGAGCTTCCATAGAGTGGGAAAGGAATTAGGGGCTGGAAGGTGGGAAAAGCAGCTAAGTGTTGAGACTAGGGGCTTAAGCCTTGGAAATAATATTTTATTATTATTCCAAAGAACATGTGCATTTTATGTTTTATTTTTATCCTAAGTCCCTGGCAAGGGGAAAACGTGTAAAGGGGATGCATACAGTTCCAAGGGAGATAAGTGTCAACCCTGGTGCATGCAAATAAAATGGCCAAGATGAGTCATGAGAGGGATCTCTCCACCATTCCACCCGACTTCCTGAGCGTGTATGGAGCTCTGAACAGTATGACCAACCCAACCACTGCAAGACTACCTCGTGTGTTTCTGAGAGCCGAGAAGCCTGTGTTAATTTCTAAAAAAGTTGAGTTCACCCTCTCCATTCTGAGCCATGGAGTCTGTGTTGATCCCTAAGGAAATCGCTTGTTACGCAATCCTGAAAATCATCACTGTGAGACCTAGCCGTCATTACTGAGCCTGTTTGGGAAGCCTGTGTCTATATTCCCCATTGTTTTTTGTGGCCACACAGTGCTGGACTACGTGTGTCTTGTTGGCCAGTTTGTACAACACTCTCTCCAGGTGAGAGCGGTGATTGAATTGGAAGAACAGGTTGCTTGGCCTATGAGCGACTCTCTCCAGGTGAGAGAGTGTGCAGAGGAGAGAGAGAACTCCTGTAAGGAACCCTGTAGCTTCCATAGAGCTCTAAGACTTCTGGTCTGGTCTGTTGCTGTAACCCACGGCAAGGGAGGTTAGCAACCAAAGGACTGTCTATGTGATAGAGAAGGTGTAAACTCCTAGGGTGGAACATGCATGTGGGGAAGGAGAGCTTGTGGGCAGTGAGAATGAGTGGTTCCTGGGAGAGAATTCCTTCCTTGTGACTGTGTGTTTCCCTATAACCTCAGCCTATCATAGGATTCCCTACCTTGGGGGGTGGAGCTTAGTCACATCTTGGGGGTGATCCACTACTGAGATGACGAGCAGTGTGGTCTAAGGCTGGGAGGTTCGTGTAAGGCCTACACTTGGTTAGTGGAACTACCACTGTTTCTAAGATAAGTACCAGATGATTCTTTAGTTATGTTTTTGTATCTCTGTGCATTATACTTATCATGTATTCTATTGTGCATTTGGATTAATATTAATTCCATGGATTATTTATGTTAGTAATAATTCTTATGCTTACTCTGAGCTTAAATCTATTTCTTTCTTAAATGCATGTTGTTTTATAATCAGAGAATTATTGTTATATTTCAGCGAAGTATGGTAATAGAAAGGTTGCTACAATTTGGTATCAGAGCCAAGGTTTCAACGTTGAACCTAGATGGGCCAGTCGAGTGGTCTTTGGACCGAGGGTGTGAGGAGAAATTGTGTCTGGAGGACCAATTCCGGACCTTGGAATGATCCGGAGTGTCAGGGAGTTACTTGACCATGCCTACAAGCTCAGGAGGTATAGCGGTGTTGTGAAACCATATCGAGTGTTGTCTATGGCCACAGGGAGAGAGGAATCCACACCAGAAGTGTTGGAGCCTTAGTATCTATTCGGGAGGGAAGGAGAACCCTCGTGACCGTCGGATCTGGAAAGTGTGCATGGGATTTAAAAACCCTTTGGAGTTTCACAAGAACGTGGGAATTGTGACACACAAACTCCCGAAAAACCTGAGACAATCTACCCCATGGATCTGGGAGGAAGGCTCGACCGTTAGATATGGCAGAGTTTCATTAGAGTTAGTCACAAAAACCTTTTGGATTTCGCAAAGTCAGGAGATGGGAAGTGAGGGAGGGGAACACCTCCGAAACCCAAAACCCAAAATCCCGAAACGATCTACACCATGGATCGTAGGAAGGAAGTTGATCATCAGATCAAGTTGACGAGTAAACCATAATTTTGGGTGATCTAAAAATGAAGAAGACTTGAAAATATTGAAATTATATTGCAAGTAAATGTTATGTGTTAAAATAAAATGGATCAACTTTTCAACACATAAATTAAAGGATTACTCATGTAAAATACTCATAGACAGCAGCATAATCAATGAGCATAAGCACATAAACACAACAATTGATAAAGGAGTTCACCCCTCTCTTAGGCTACATCTCTTGGTCCAGCTTCCAATGGATCATTATTATTAATTTCTCAAAGTTCTCAAAACCATGCCTTACAATTCTAAAACTAACCAACCGACTGCTCCAATGGCTTCAGAGCGTCCAAAAACCCCTAGCTGGGCTTTTGTGGCACCTCAATCGGTCGAAAAATGAAGAAGTTAGGCCTCCTGGAAGTCCCCCCTTCAAGCTTGTTGTCTCTGCATCTACAAAATGCACCCCCTTCCCATGAACCTAGCACACATGCAATATATAGCGTAAAAACCTAGCGCCGGGTGCAACCGCACCAATGGTGAAAACTGTAGGGCAGTTATCGGTGCGCCAGCCCCTAACTTCCTAGCACCTGGGCACATGGGGGTCATATGACCACGCGCGTTGGCAAAAAGGCTAAACGGTTGAACCATTCCAACTCCCCGCGCACTTAGTTATGGTCATATGTAATGTAGGAATATAGCCATGGGCTAAAACTTTAACTGTTCAAACCACATTTGAAAACCCGCGTGCATTCTATATATACAAGCATCGGTTATATGGTATATGGTGCGCGACCAAGGGCTGGGGCTAAGCCCCGGCCCGGTCGCGGCCCAAACCTTACCCATATGCAATGTTAAATATAATATTCACCACTTACATAACAAGCAACACACGGTGGCGCGCTAGTTGGCAGCTACTTGCCAAGTCATTCCCCTACCTGGAGGTCACAGGGTCGACTCCTGCCAATGAAAAAGTTTTAACCATATAACAAGTGACATGTGGCGCCCATGGATTGGGCCACGTGTCAACATACCATTATCCACCAAAGGACACATGCCAAACAATCATTCGACCACACCTGCCAATCAGCAATTGCCATGTCACCACATGACACATCATCGTACGGTCGTATGTCCCTGCCACATCATCCTGTACGGACTGTACGGACTGTACAGTCAATGTCCCTTTTTTGCCTGTTTGCCATGCCGAACAGATTGTAATATCTCTCACTCCCGACGTCTGTTTGAGACAAAATGAGTTGCGTTGGGTTCGCAATGACGAGGCCTATGCTCTCATCTGGTTTGAAGTGATTCCAAGCACTTTGAATTTTTGAGCAAAATTTGATCCCCTAATCACACCTCCCCATTGGAAAGCTTTTGGACCTCCAAAAGACTATTTTCAGTCTATGTGAAGATGAGGGTAAATTTCCCTCACCCTTCCAACCTCAATCCACTTGGCCTTACTTGGATTCATCCCTTTAAGACCAACTCGAAGATACTCCACATTTCCTCGTTTTGAAGTTCGCATTTTCCTGTCAAGGATGGTGTCTTCATGCAGTTCTGTAAGATACTCTGGAGAAAAATCATCGATAGAAGGAATCTGAACATGCTCTCCTTGATCATCAATCAACGGAGGCTCATACAATTTCAAATTCTCAACATTAACAATTGCATACATCTGCATATAAAGAGGCAAATCTAAATGAAAGGCATTGTTACCAATCTTGTCGATAATCTTGAAAGGACCATATCGAATTGGTTTCAACTTTTTACCTTCTCCTTTAAGCCTCTCCTTGCTGATGTA
>JZKD02S1628598.1:568164-613550 GCA_000966675.3 Picea glauca
ATTCCTCCTTATTCCTCCATCTGGTTCCCTGTTTGTGCCTGACTATAGTCTACGGGAACATATAGACTACTAAGTCACTCCCTACTGGCCTAATCTTGGGGATGGGACATCACATCTGATGGTCAGACATAAAGGGTGAACAGAGTAATAGAAGACATACTAAGAATGTATGTGATGTATAAACCATCAAGGTGGGATGACTACCTGCATTTGGTAGAATTTGCCTACAATAATGGGTATCATACATCGTTGAAGATGGTCCCATTCGGAGCACTTTATGGAAGAAAGTGCAACACTCCAGTAAGCTGGGATAATCCAGTTGACAGAGCAGTAGCTGGGCCTGAGCTACTGAAAGCGATGGAAGACCAAATGATAAGAATTAAACATAATCTAAAAGCTGACGAGGATAGGCAGAAAATTTACGCTAATAGTAACAGAAACCACAGAGCATTCAAAGTGGTTGACCACATTTTCCTAAAAGTGAAAACTAACAAGAGTTCCATGAAGTTGGGAAGTTGCGCCAAGTTGGAAGAAAGATTTTGTGGGCCGTTAGAAATCCTGGAAAGGATTGGGCCAGTTGCATACATGCTTTCATTACCTGCATCTATGATTGTACATAATGTGTTTCATGTTTCACTGCTTAAGAAATATATACCTGATGCTAATCATGTTATTGATTGGAATGTGATTCATTTGGAACCAGAAGGTGTCCTACAAGTGCATCCTGTGCGCATATTGGACAGGAAAAGAAAACAGCTCCAGAATCGAGCTATAGAGCTTGTAAAGGTCCAGTGGACCTGGTACGGTCTTGATGACGCAACATGGGAGCATGAAGATGTTATGCGGGCAGATTACCCGCATCTTTTTGAAAATTTTGAAAATCTTGCAGATGTTGTGTAAAGTTGCACTGAGGACAGTGAAGAAATAAGGGAAGGGGATTGTAATGTCCCCAAGGCCGAGTCCAATTGTAAATATTGTTTACAAAATGAGTTGTAAAAATGTATTATAGACTGGTGAGCCAAGTTTGTATAAGTCGGTGGGCTTATGTGATTGTTAGGCCAAAGAGCCTAAGGGTTGGAGGCCAAGGGCCTGATTTTGTACATGTATGTATGCAGCACATTAATAAAATATAAACACCACCACGTGCAGACCGACCACAATGAATGAGTGATGGGGGATTGAGCTTCCATAGAGTCGGAAAGGAATTAGGGGCTAGAAGGTGGGAAAAGGGGCTAAGTGTTGAGCCTAGGGGCTTAAGCCTTGGGAATAATATTTTATTATTATTCCAAAGAACATGTGCATTTTATGCTTTATTTTTATCCTAAGTCACTGGCAAGGGAAAAACGTGCAAAGGGGATGCATGCTGATGGAATGCATGCAGTTCCAAGGGTGAGAAGTGTCAACCCTAGTGCATGCAAATAAAATGGCCGAGATGAGTCGTGAGAGGGATCTCTCCACCATTCCATGCGACTGTCTGAGCGTGTACAGAGCTCTGAATAGTATGACCAACCCAACCTCTACAAGACTACCTCGTGTATTTCTGAGAGCCGAGAAGACTGTGTTCGTTTCTAAAAAGTCGGGTTCACCCTCTATGTTCTGAGTCGTGGAGTCTATGTCAATCCCTGCGGAAATTGGTTTTCATGCAATCCCAAAAACCATCACCATGAGACCTGGTCGTCATTGTTGAGCCTGTTTGGGAAGCCCGTGTTTGTATTCCTTATTGGTTGTTGTGGCCACGCAGTGCTGGACTGCGTGTGGCTTGTTGGCCAATTTGTACAACACTCTCTCTAGGTGAGAGAGGTGATTGAATTGGAAGAAAATTTTTCTTGGCCTGTGAGAGACTCTCTCCAGGTGAGAGAGTGCGTAGAGGAGGCAGAGAACTCCTGGAAGGAACCCTGTAGCTACTATAAATATCTGAGACTTCCGGTCTGGTCTATTGCTGTAACCCAAGGCAAGGCATGTTAGCAGCCAAAGGACTGTCTAGGTGACAAAGAAGGTGTATACTTATAGGGTGGAACAGGCATGTGGGGAAGGAGAGTCTGTGGGCAGTGAGTATGAGTGGTTCCTGAGAGAGAATTCCTTCCTTGTGACTGTGTGTTTCCCTGTAACCTCAGCCTAGCCTAGGATTCCCTGCCTTGGGGGATGGAGCTTAGTCATAGCTCGAGGGTGATCCACTGCTAAGCTGACGAGCAGTGTGGTCTAAGCCTGGGAGGTTCATGGAAGGCCTGCACTTGGTTGGTGGAAATACCACTATTTCTAAGATAAGTACCAGATGATGCTTTAATTATGTTTCTGTATCTCTATGCATTATAATTATCATGTATTCTGTTGTGCATTTGGATTAATGTTAATTTCATGGATTATTTATTTTAGTAATAATTATTATGCTTACTCTGAGCTTAAATGTATTTCTTGCTTAAATGCATGTTGTTTTATAATCAAAGAATTATTGTTATATTTCCGCGAAGTATGGTAACAAAAAGGTTGCTACAGGATTCTACCTCCAAGGAAGCATCTTGCATATGAACTAACGAAGGTGATCTTCTTTCTCTGAATAGGAGGAAAAAATCAAGGTCAAATGCATTGGCATAAGTGATTTTTGTAGAGGTTTCAGTGGGTTGTATCTCATCAGAGATCTTGTTGTACATTTTGTTAAATATTTTAGAAAATTCAGAGATAGACTCTCCTTCTTTCCTTTTTAGGGATCTGAATTTGGTGATGCAGTACAAAAGGTCCCTTTTGTCCCCCCAGTGCCTCAATAAGGCTTCATCCAATGCTTCAATATCAATAATGTATCCAGGGGCCAGACCCCTAAACTAGTTCCTAGCCTCACCAAAAAGGATTTCCACGAAAATCCTCAATTTCAATATTTTGGTTATCTGCGTCGCTGTAGAAAGCAACAATATGTTCCTCATCTGTTATATCTTCTTCTCCCGTAAACTTGGGCATGTATTTCAAATAGTCTCTAGGAGGGAGAGCATTCACTAGATGAGGTAAGACTAGAGGAGAGTATCTTACAGCCACTATGGCATCCATCCTATTTTCAGGGGGGTTAGCAACTTCTATTTGATTTTGAACTCTAGGTGAACAAGAAGAACAAGGAGACTTGACTGTGTGCATATTCGGAGAATAATGAAAGTATGAAGGGGGGGGTTTAGTTTTCATAGCAGAGAGATGAGTCTTGGAAGAAGATGGTAGGGTCTGAAAAGGGGAAGAATTTTCCACTTCTTTGGCAGCAAAAGTTTTAACAGAAAGAGGTGTAGCAAAACCTAAAGTAGGGAAATATTCAAAACTATCAAGACTAAAACACTTTTCAATTTTAGGGGAAGAGAAAATGTCAATGTTTTCTTCTTTCGATTCAGTTTCAAAGGAAGAGTATTCGACATGAAACTCTTCAAAATCAATTTTCTTAGATACTTCAACAGAAGGTAAAGAAAGATTACTTGATAAAACAACTGGAGTATCAAGAGTGGAATCATGAAACTAACTAGAAGCACTTGTAGTAGCAGTAGATTTTTTTTTTAGAGAATCTTTTCCTTTCTTGATTATTTTCTCTAGGTCAACCTCATATGGAACCAAAGGTAGTTGTGGATTTGATCTCGTATGTCTTCCTTTAGGTTCCATAGCTGAAACAATGGAGTTGCCAGGTGCAAGATGCAATCTTCAGGATACTGAGTTCTAATGCACCTTTAGGAGTAGTATGTTGTGTCGTTCAATCCCAGGGAAAAGTATTCAAATTGTTCCCCATAAGCAGCGCTAAGAATGTTATCACTAGGAATAGCCTTCATATTGCATGGAAGGAAATACCAATACCCACCAGGTTATATGTGAATGTAAGAGTTCTTTTAAAGGGTCAAATGGAAAGAGACTCAAAGTGATAATGTTCCAACTCAGAAAACAGAGATAACATGCACCAAAAATCAAGGTCCTAGGTAAATTCAATCAATAATTGGGACTGAGTATGAAAAGAGGGAAGACTTGAATAAGAGGAATGTAGGGGTTGTTGTAAATCTCAGGTCAACAAAATCCTAAGGAAGAAAGTTTCTTAACACAAGATCTTCTTGAACTCAAAAACTAAGGAAGCTAAATAAACATCATGATAATATAATGATCAAACATCCACCATAACATCACCACAATCATTCATGTCAATCATTCAAATCATGAAAATTTAGCATTAGAAGTAGATAAGATGAAAGAGAAGATGATTTCTATTAACCAAAATGTCTTAAATCTAGTACATAGCCAGTTCACAGTCACTTCATCAAAATATTACAGTCTAAGGGAGCCTTGCTCAACCATCCAAACCTACTAAATAATTTCATCTATCTATTTATAACAAAAGGGAAGCAACAACTGAAGGTATGAGCTAGCCTCCTTCCCTTGAAAATCTCTAAGAATTTATTTCATCTAACAATTTGGCTAACAACCTATGCTATAAAATAGGAAAAATTTGGTGACTAATCCAACCAAACTTAAAACTAATTTGATTCCCTTTTAATGCACAACTCCTTGTTTTCCATGTGTCTTTCAGGAGCATGTGGTTGTCCTCATGATTCCAGCTGCTATTTCTACAATCTTCTCCATCATCATCTATTAAAAAAGTTGTTAGCTTGGTCCTCATGAATCCCTAGTGTCTGTTGGTAGCTTCTTTAGGTAGAAGTCTGAGTAGCACACTTCAAAACTGGACAAGTAGAAAAGGTATTGCCGAACCCTCATATTCTCTGTGCAAACTTTTCCCTCTGTGAAATATTAGGTAGTGAATTTACGTAGTGCCACTGTGTTGCATATGTGTGAAAACTTTGTTTTCTATCGGATATTGGGTAGCGAATTTACGTACTGTCACCATGTGTCTATGTGCAAAGTTTAGGTAGTGCTATCAAAAATGCATTACCTCCAATATTGAACATGTACAGAGAAAGTAGTGACCTTGCATAGTTTCAAACCCATTATCTTCAGGTGACATGGGAACACTATAGGTAGCATACCAGTGTAATACCAAAATAGATTATTCCATAGCGCCAAGGTGCTACATAATGTCTATATTTTACTGCTGAGGGAGTTAGCACTTCACAAAAATCCCAAAACTCTGAGAATCAACGCTTACAAGCATGTTTTAGGTGGAAGAGATAATATTTGAATATCAGTTAACCCTCACAAAAAAGGAACCATCCTAAAAAATGGGGCTCACCTTTCACCAACTATTTTTTTACCTTGACACTTAACCTCACACTCTTTCTAGTAATAGGAGGATCTTCGTTTGGCACAACAGACTTATTCTTCTTATCAATGAAAGGTTTTTTTAGTGGGGTTGTGCTCTTCTTGACTGTTGATGTATCTTTCTCAATGGAAGCTTCAACCAATACCTGCAAGTTTCTTTGAGCTACTTCATCTTGAAAATGTTGCAACTCTGCCTTGAGTTTCCTGTTCTAAGATTGAAAACCTCTATTTTTCCTATATTGATTTTGGAGCTTCCTATGAAGGGGTTGGGCCTTTCTTGATGCAAACCTTGCCAAGTCAAGGGTATGGATGTAGCTATCCATGAGCTCTTTCATTTTCACCCTGTCAAACATGGCCTCTGTTTTCAACTGAGCCACCTCTTTTCTTGCATCCCTAAGTTTCCTGATTAATATTTTGAATGTCTTACTGTCAAGTGGAGAAGTGGCATGAACAATCTCAATATTTTTTTTTCTCGGTCTCCTCTTCCACCTACATATGAATTTCCTTGTCTACTTCATCAGGCTTCTTGGTGGATTTTCTTTTATATTTCTTCTTTTGCACAAGGGTTTCCTCTTTTCTTTCCACAGGCTCTCAAATGCCTTTACCCTTCTTCTTTTGTACAACGATTTCTGGTAGAGACTGTTCTTCAACAACTTCCTTAGGAATTGATGATCTTGTGAAAGGTCTTTCTCCCTTGATATTGAATGCTGGAGGAGAAGAGGGGAAGTTTAGCTTCTTCCCTTTATTGGATGTATTTTTGGTAGAATAAGGAACCTCTTCTAACCTTGGCAGAGGGCTTGGTGAAGATTCCCTTTGTGGGGAAGGACAAACTTCCTCTTCATCTCCCGTGACCTGCTTTCTGACCTATGAAACTTGAACAAGGGCTCTAGCCTTTCTCTTCCTATTGGTCCCTTCTTTAACAACACTGGTGGGTGATAAAGGACTTGCATTCTATGATTGAGGAGTAGATGCTAGATTTAACATGAAGTGAGAAGCAACAACAAAATGTTCCCATGAAATATCTTTCTTACCCAATTCCTCAGAGACTAGCATTCTGATCAATCCAGAGTGGAAAAGGCTAGTATCCACATCCTTATACTTTGATTGAATCCTGTCTAACATATTGCCTGTGCTCCTTAACAAGTAATAGGGAATATTCATTTCATCTTTACCAGTAAAATGCAACAAAAGCCTTATATGTTACTCGTACAATGTGTTAAATCTCCCTTCACATTTAAAATATCTTTGGATGATCTTCAATATAATGTTAAATTGTTCAATCAATTGATTCCTTGGCACACCTTTAGACAAATCACTGGCTTGATGTTAAGGTTTTAAGAGATCTTTGGCATATGCTGAACTCAAAGCCATGGCTTTGAACCACTCTTCACTTGTAATAGGGATTTCTTTTGTAGCTGAGATAGAGGCTTCAGTCACCTCAAATTCCAAATCCCCAACCTTGGTTCTCATGTCATCAAAATGTAATGAAAACTATCTTGTCACCTCTGGATGGCCTCTTTGCATATTTTGGCAGAAAGAGAGGCATCCCACTCTTTGAAAGACCTCTCTTGCTATGGGCTCTATATAAAAAAGATGCATATCCATAGGTTCCGTCCTAACTACCTTGCCCCCTTTATGTGTCTTCTTCATCTGAGGAGTCTCCATGACATAGAATGAGAGCTTCTCAAGGTTTATGGGGTAGTAATAGCCAGGAGGACTTGAAATCAAGCTTCAGATATACAAGGTTGACCTTTTAAAACAAATTGGTGCTAGTAAGCCAAGTTTTGACTGTGGGAATCCCACCCTTAGATTTGTGTAGGTATTGAGAGCTTAGATAATGAGGGGGTAATCTGCAATTGGCCTTTTGTAGCTGGGTAAAAACGATCAACTCAAAAATGAAAGGAAGCATGGGAGACACATAGGGATTACGCAACACCTATGGGTAGCACGATGCGTATGCAGAGGATAGACTGTTTATATGATTCCAACCTTAGTAGCTATGGTGGGCAGATGTAGTCAAACTTTGATACAAGAAAATGAAGTTCACAAGTTTGAAAATGGATGGAGACAAGGATATGATGCGAAAATGATTCCCTTACAACTGTGCAAGCCTGATAAACCAAAATCTAAGTGCTAATCCTTTGTGAAAACTAATGTGCAGAGGAGGTAACATGGGATACCTGTGGAGTAGACACATGTTTGAAGCTTCAACGAAATATTAGGATGAAGTCACGAACTTTTTGGCCCTCAAATCTACCTCAACATCAGATTTGGCCGCACCGTTGTCGCCTAGTCAGAACTATGAGTTTGAGCAGTGCAACATTCTTGAATTTTCAAATCATAAAATGTTATCAGGGCTCGTAAATATGAGATCTTGGAGGTATCTTTAACCAACTCTTGGCACTGAAAACAAGGAACATGAAATCAGTTGTGGTAATCATAACTCATGGTGGAAATCATGATGAACAGGAAAGGCACTACAGAACCACTTGATGAGTGGGCAGTGCTCCAATTTAAAAAATGATTGGACAGGTAATCAGGGACAACAAGGCATGCCCGCGAGGTCATGAGTGAGGAGAATGGTGTGTCACATTGGTCTAGTAATGGGAGGAGAGGGATCGATCCTAGTGACAAATCATGAAGGGGTCCAAAATTTAAGTCATGAACTAAAAAGGTTGTAAGTCCAAAAATCAATTTGAGGATCAAGCTAGAATTATGACTCAAAACTTTATTTATCTAAGGGGACCTAACAAACATAAACTTTAGAAGGATGAAACTTAAAAAATTAAAATCTAAGGCTTAAAAAGGATAAAAACAAACTAAAAATCCAAGGTAATTTAGTGTGATAACACCATGAATTATTGTTGTTACAAGCTTTCAAGTATTCGATCTTACTTATAGAGACCCACATACTTGGAGCTTAATTTGATTAGATGATTTTTATGGGAGATTTGTGCGATTGATACACAACAAAAACAAGAATCACTTAAAAAAATCATTACAAATTACCTTGAGTTATTTTGAGTTTAATTTAATTAATGTTCTTGAAATTTTGTTCCTTTAAGTGAAAATTTGCATATAATATTATTAACACATATTTAAGAAGCATATATAAGCAACTTTGTTGTTAATTTCACTTATTTAATTCTTGACTAATTAACATAATATGTTGTGTTGTATTTTATGCTTGTGTTTATTTAAATCAATTTTAAATAATTTAAAGTTTTAATAAAAATAAAATAAAAGAATTAAATTTTAGTATGTGTGAAATTGTATATTAGGAAAACTTTAGAAGGTATATATATATATATATAATTCCTTGACTCCATGTTATGCAAGTACTTTCATTGCTATCTCCGAAGGGAATACGGTCATACAATACATGTACAAATCTTGCTCTGCCAATTTGTGTTTCAAAGCTGAAGTGAAATTAGTGGCGGTGCTACTTATTCCCTATTCTATATGAATGTTTTAATATACATTGTGCCCATTTATCTAATAATTATGAAACATGTGTTTATATGAATGTTTTAATATACATTGTGCCTAGTTATCTCATAATTATGAAACATGTGTAATATAAGGCATAACCGTTATTACATATGTGTATGCCATACAACAATGTGTAATAATTTTAAAGGGTTTTAGAATGTTTTAATTGTGTAAGTCCGAAAAATAAATTAATTGTTAAAATGTACATTAACATTATGGTATATCCTAATGGTATAAGAAAATTTAGGATATAATTTCAAGGACTGGTCGTATTAAAATTAATTTAATGAATTTTGAACATTAATATATATCTATATAAACTTTGGGTGAACCGTTAATAAGTGTAGATATCTAAATAAAAACTTTGGGTGAACCGTTAATAAGTGTAGATATCTAAATAAAAAAAACTGTTAGGATAAGTATGCATCTCAAATAAATTGTTCTTATTAATAATAGAATGATAAAACTATTGCAAAGAGAGTTTTAGTTAGATAAGTTTGATACTAAATAACGATTCATTATTATTTTTTTGGTTTTAATGGTTTTTTTTAAGTTGTTTTTGTTTACAATAATGTTTGAGGGGAGATTTGGTTTTGGAGAAGAGAGAGTTTTTATTTATTTATTTCTCCATGATTTTCAAAATTCGAGTTTAACACCATGTTATTTACTATTTAAAAAACATCTTAGGTAATCACTTACAGAACCAAATAAAAAATTAGTATACCAATTTTTAAATGTTAAAATTGTCAAAGAGAGAAACAATTCATAGCTTCTAGTCAATATCTAATGCGACTACTCGAGGAAATATATTTATGCAAAATAAAAATATTTTACATAAGAGTTTCTCAAAATCAATCTTGGGAAAATGAACCTTTATGTTCTTTAAATAGAGATCATGGACCAATTAGGTGTTAAGCCATGGATCAATATAGTTGTTAGCATCGAGGATAATATGAACTATCGAATAACTTTATATCTAGAACACATTGTGATCAATGGATTACATAACTACAAATGCATACTAATGCATACTAAAGAAACTCACTTTACCTAAAAATACACTAGAACAAGTTGATCTTATTTAAATCCTAAGTGTCTAAATATATTAACATTTCCCCTTAACAACAACTAAAGATAGGATTTGAAGTATTTACAAAGGTATTGGAGAACAGAGGAGGCATTAGAGCCTATCCCTCCATAATGACAACTTCATTGACTCATAATATAGTTTGAAGTATGGAGAAGTTTTCTTTTGTAAGAGACTTTGTGAAAATTTCTATGAATTGATCATCTATCAAGAAAACGTGTGCTTTAGGAATGTGGTATTGTATAATATTTCTCATAAAGTGCATCTGTATCTCATTATGTTTGTTGCATTGATGTTGAACTAGATCTTTGGAGAGCTTGGTGGAACTTTAATTATCACTCTAGAGGGTGGTCAAATGTCTCTATTGGAATCCAAATTCTAAAATGGTCCATTGAAGCCATAAGGATTTTTGACTTGCATTGGCCACTGCTTGGTACCTGGATTCTACTGAAGAAAGAGAAAGATATTGGTGTTTCTTACAATCCCTAGTGACAAGTCCACAACCAAGATTGAAAACATAATCTGCAATAGTATTCCAGTCATCAAGGTCACTAGGCCAATCAAAATTATTGAAACCAACTAACAAAAGAGCCCCCTTTGAACTATAATGTATCCCAAACTTAACTATGCTCTAGATATACAAAAATATCATTTTTTCAACTTTCAAATGGCTCTCATGGGATGTTCTCATATACAAGGAAACAATACCAACAACAAAAAAAATATCAAGATAGGTATAGGTCAAATATAAGAGGCTACCAACTAAATTATGGTACAAAGTGGCATCTAATTCTAATGTTGTACTAGTGGTAGCAAGTTTGACTCCAAAATATAAGGAAGATGGGTATTTTTTACAATATTCCATTTGAAAATGATGAAGAAGGCCACATTCATACATAGACTAGGAAAGGAAAATTCCTGCATTGGTTCGCAATACTTGGTGTTATCGGATAAATCTCACCTATGGGTAATAAAGGACTCCCTTGGATCCACCCTTGACCCAAGACAAATAGAGGGCTATATCATAGCATGGTTTAACATAGATCTAATCATATTTTTCCCAATTATGTTATCAAAGTGGCATGAAAAGGAATACATTATTTCATAAGGTTGTCCTTGCATCTTCCTGATTAGTGTAGCTCCAAATGTCTAACTCCAACTCCTGCAACCTTTTGCCTACACACTAAAAGAAAATACAAGTTTTTTCTCAAACCTTTTCAAGCTTCTTAGGAATGCAAATATATTTCAAATCTAATCTAATCTACTCAAGTAAATACTATATCTTTCACAAGCAAGTGTCAATCACTGAATATAGAAGCATTGGACATGGAAAAACATATTGATCTATTTTAATGAATGGATAAAAATACATAAATCATCCAAACATACATTGATTCATGAAAGAGATGCTCCTTAGACCCTTTCTCTTGCTTCTAGCTATCCCTCACACAAGCAAGGTTCACCTCATATGAATATTGGTCTCTGTGGAAGAGCTCCTCTAAAATTTCTACAACATGTACCTGTAAATGGTTCCTCCTCCTATTACTCATGGAATGCCTTCTTTATATAGATTGAAAGAGAAGGATAAGGTGTGCTTTTAGATATCTAGAACTCAATGAACCTTAGCTAAATTTAGAGTTACCAATATCCTATTATGAGATAAACAACTCACACAACACTCATCTCCTTGAAAATCACCAATTTTAAAAGGCTACAGGGGTGGTCATGGGCTATTGTCATGCAAATAGTGATTGATCACAATATGTCAGTGATGCAACCCATTATCGATCATTCCCTATCAATGTCTTAGGGCACAACCTCCCTCCAAATTAGTGAAATATTAGGAAAAAAGAGTGTGTCTCAACAATAAAATATCAATGGGTCCTCCATGAGTCTCTAGGGTGGAAAATATGGTTGTAAGAGATGCCCCCTAATATGTTATGTAAGAAGAAGAACTGATAGGTGAAACACATTATGATAATGGTTAGAAATGTGAGGCAACATAAGGAGGGATATAAGAGATCAAGAAGCCAAGGGGTACCTGCAACCAGAAATCAAGCATATATATATCATCCCCAAGGTAGGCTTACCCATGCTCGAAAGGGAAACAAAGCACTCCCACAAACATCGTTGCAACCTTTTGCATTGCACCTCAAGCGTGTCCTCAACTGAAGACTCATCATCTCTTCTCTTTCACAAGACTTCACACAGATGATTTAGATGGACATTGGTGGCCACACACCTATTCCACTCGCTGAAATTACAATTTTCCATCTCGGTAGATTTTCTATAGTTTTTTTGGGTCCCAAACTTTCGAGGTCATTTTGAGGCCTGAAACTACGCGTTTGTGTCTCGTCAGTGCCCAAAATGTACCAAATGACAGATGCTAGGTTGAACGAGATGTGTTTTCCTCATCTAGACCTTTCCAATGAGGTATTGAGCTCCCAAAATGGAGTTCGTATGCAAAATTTATTCCCTATGGAAATTGAAGTATCAATTACCCCCATTGGGGCCCACAAACCTTTTTGTGTTTCATCTCTCGGGGTTAGTATTTTAGATGTTTAGGATTTTCTCATTTATTTTTCATGTTAAAAAGGACTTTCACGCATCATTGTAAGAAATTTATTGTGAATGAGCGTAGCCGACACATCTCTCCTTGGAGATAAGCAAACACCATTCTAGCTAGCTTCTGTGCTTTTGCATTTTAAAATATTTTTTATTTTGGAAAGTCATTAATATAATATGAGATTTACTTTATTACTATCTTACTTTCTATATCTATGCATATTTTCTTGTTGTATCTCCATTATATTTTTTTATTTCATATCGTTTTGAAAATAATATGGATCTGGGTTATCATAGCAATCTACTCTGTCGTTCTTAGTGCATGTCCCCAACGAGGCCAATGTATAAAGATTTGGGTCTCGAGCTTGTTTCTCTTTATGATGATACTCTCACCTGCCTAAGAAACATCCCATGATGGAATAAAATATGGATTATGGGATATGCGATCCTTTCAAATTGTTTCTCAAGAAATCCCTCATGCGATATAGGAATGAGATAATGGATAATTTCCCCTAGATCCTTCGACGACTTCCAACAACAATAGAGGCACCTTCAACCAGCATTCACTTCGGAGGTGTGACACCCTTCAAGGTGCAATTTAACTTTGATATTCCTTTATTTTAAGGCCATATATGTTGGAAGATTGGTTGTTGTCATTGATGTCAACCCTAGTCATGGGTATTGGACCGCAAGATTGATGAAGGTATTTGGACATGAATAAAAATTCACATGTAGATACAAGACCCATGTATGGATAGTATATATAATGTTGTTTATGGTGTTATGTGGCATGCCACATGGATCTTTATGGTTGAGGATAAATGAATTTTTGAAGATGACAAAGTGAATTGAAGAAGGAAGTACATGTGGGCCCTAAAGATAATTAAAGAAAATAATTACAAAATAAGAAAGTGTTAGGTTGGCCCTAATGTTAAAAGGAAGTGACATAAATGTTATAAATAAATATCATTATACATCCATTTAATACACAAGTCGAATTTTAGAGGAAATCAGAAGTAAAGAAGGCCAGATTTCAAGGAAGGATGAAGTCTTTTGGTGATGTGTTCTAAGGTATGTTATTTTCAGGTCATCTGACCATTTTTGCTATAACGTTTTTTATAGAACTATTCATATGGTGACATTGCTATTGTATTGAGAATAAATATTAAGGTATATGTGGTAAAAGTTTCAGCTCTTGATTCGCTATAATTATGGAGATACACTTTGTGGAAGATAGGGTTTTTGACCAGTCTTGAAGCTAGTCAATAAACAGGTGTTATGGGTAAAACAATCATAACTTATTCATATAGAATTCAAATGAAGTGGGAAACATTGAATTGGAAAGTGTATGGAATGTAGTTTCCTTTGTGATAGTTTCAGAATTTGATGTTAAATATTGAGCGTGGGGCATTATGTACAAGTTTGGTCTCCTGAATAAACCAGAATTGAACAAGGCCTACCATTCTCTCTATAAATTCTTTTTGGGGAGGATTCAAGGAGTGAAAATTGGAGAAATTTCAGAGAATAAATTGAGTAATATTGTCTACAGGATCAAACTATTCCAAGAATTGAAGAATTGCATAAATTGAAGAATTTTAAAGAAGTATTATCAGGTTCTATATGATGGTTGATTGATGGTGATGATTTAATTTGAAATTTTATTATCTCTCATATATTGTTGGGTGGAAAGACGGGGCAAGGATGGAGAGTTAAAATATTTATTGATATTGGAGTATTGTATCTTCCTCTTGGATATTTATCCCTCTATTTACATTTGGAAGTTGTAGCTACCTTTGGAAGTCATTACTTCCCTTGAAAAATAACTATTGATTATTTCTCATATATTGTGCATGGCGTATTGTGGTGTATTGGTGTAAGTCTTATACTATTGTTCATTTATCATTGGAAAGAATTGAATGGTTTAAGTATAAGCTTAAAACGCTTTTAAATTGTACTTGATACTGATTCACCCCCCTCTCAGTATCAACAATTGGTATCAGAGCAGGTTACCTTCAATACAATTTAACCACTAGAAGGAAGATCCTATGCTGAAATGGAAGAAAACATTCCAAATGGGATTACACCATTTGACGGAAACAATTTTGAATAATGGAGTAATAGAATGGAAACTTACTTGAAATATCTTGGGGAAGATATTTGGTTCTCAGTTTATTCAAGATACATTGCTTTGAAGAAACAAAGACTGCAGCTCAAAAGGAAGCAAAAAGGAACAACAAATTGGCAATGGATACCATCCTGGATGGATTGACATATTCAGTAAAATCCAAGGTGGGATCACGTGCATCAAAAAAAGAGATTTGGGACAAGCTACAATACCTTTATGCAAGGGAAGAAGCAGAAGAAGAAGAAGAAGTTGAAGCAAATTACAACATCTCAAATTTCAAAGAAGAAAATAGAGGTCGGTTCTTTTTCTTTAATTGTGAAGAAGTAGAACATGTTGAATTTGAATGTCCTCATACAAGGATTGAAAGAGATGAAACTAAAGAAGAAAATTCTAATTAAGAAGAAGAAAATCATGAAGCATAAATGATTCAACAAGAAGATGAGAATCTTAAAAAATTGAAGCATGTTGAGATTAAAAATAACAATCTCAAAGACACGCGTAGAAAACTAGGAAGTGAATTGGGTAGTTATGAAAAGATAGTTGTAATCTTGAAGAAAAAATTAGAAGACTTTGAGAAACTAAGAGAAGAAACCATTTTCTTGAAAACACTACACGAAGAAGAAAGAAGAATAGGAGAAGTAAAGAAGGTCCAAATGATGAAGAAAGAAGAAGATTGTGAGAAACTTGAACAAGAAGTTGTCTCAATGAGGAAGAGCTTAAGAACTCTCAAGTGCCAAAAGACTTAAAAAATCCTAGATGGATGGGTGAAACTTCATACAAAGAAGATGAAAATACCAACAAGAAGGTTGAAGAAAGAGTTACATAGACAGTTGATGAGAAGTGGACCAGGATACCAGAAAGAAGGAATGATTAAAAAAGAGATGAATATCTAGGAATACCTCCTACCTTCAAGAATCAAAGAAGCTTCAATAAATATGAAGGAAACTACTGAAGAGTAGATCATGAACCTAGATGGACTACATCACAAATAAGGCCACTTACTCCAAGGAATCAAAATTTCTTTCTTGGTCATTGTTATACCTGCAAAATTTTTGGACATAAGGCAATTAATTGCAGAATCAATGAAAGGAACAAATACGCAAGAAACATGCATGCTGTAAGTAGAAGATATGAAAATAATCGTGGATTTGTAAAAAAAAATTATAATTCATTTTCCCCATTGATGGAAAAAAATATTGTATTTTACAAATGTGATTATCTTGGACACAAATCACGAGATTGCATATATATGAATGAAGATGTCTTTATGCCAACCACGGTATGGAGAAGGAAAGAGATTCCAAACAATGAAGATTGTTGAATATAATTAATCGTTTAAGAATGTAAAGAAGAAGATGAATGGTACATATACAGTGGATGAATAACAAGAAGACCGAACAACATATACATCCTAGACATGAAAAAGAGAGAGAAGACAAAAGCCACACAAAATGATTCCAATGAAGAAAAATTTCCAAAGACCAAAAATAAGGATGAAATATTATTGAGTGCCACATGTTCAGGGGGAGCATCCCCAAAGAAGAAGGTTACCTTTCTCCATTAAACTTAGGGGGAGAAGCCCTACCCTTTTCCATTGATGTCAAAGGGGGAGAAAAATTGGGATCATGATGATAGGGGGAGAATGAGTGTTGATGATAGTGAGATCATGTGTGTTTCCATCAATGAAAAAGGGGGAAATTGTTGGAATATTGGTTGTTTTCATTGATGTCAACCCTAGTCATGGGTTTTGGACTACAAGATTGATGAAGGTATTTGGACATGAAGGAAAATGAGCATGTAGATACAAGACCCATGGATGGATATCAGACATCATGTTGTTTCCGATGGTGTGTGGCACATCACGTGGATCCTCATGGTTGAGGAGAAATGAATTTTTGAAGATGACAAAGTGAATTGAAGAAGGAAGTACATGTAGGCTGTGAAGATAATTAAAGACAAGAATTAAAAAATAAGAAAGTGTCAGGTCAGCCCTAATGTTAAAAGGAAGTGACATAAATGGTATAAATAAATATCATTATACATCAATTTGATAGACAAGTCTAATTTCAGAGGAAATCATAAGTAAAGAAGGCCGGATTTCAAGGGAGGATGAAGTCTTTTGGTGATGTGTTTTAAGGTATGTTATTTTCAGGTCATCTTACCATTTTCTCTATAAATTGTTTTCTAGAATGATTCAAATGGTGAAATTGCTATGGTATTGAGAAGAAATATCAAGGTACCTGTGGTAAAATTTTCATCTCTTGATTCACTGTAATTATGGATATACACTCTGTGGAAGATAGGGTTTTTGACCAGTCCTGAAGCTAGTCAATAAATAGGTGTTCCAGGTAAAAAAATCATAACGACTTCATAGAGAATCCATATAAAGTGGGAAAAATTGAATTGGAAATATTACAGAATTTATTTTCTTGTGTGTGAGTTTCAAAATCTGATGTTAAACATTGAGCACGGGGCATTCTGTAGAAGATCAGTCTCCTGAATAAACCAGAATTGAACAAGGTCTACCATTCTCTCTATAACTTCTTTCTGGTGAGGATTCAAGGAGTGAAACTTCGAGAAGTTTCAAAGAATAAATTTAGTAATATTATCTATAGGATCAGAGTATTCCAAGAATTGAAGAATTGTAGAAATTGAAGAAATCTTAGGAATCATTATCAGGTTCTATGTGATGGTTGGTTGATGGTGATGATTTAATGTGAAGTTTTATTATCTCTCATATATTCTTGGGTGGAAGGAAGGGGAAATGATGGAGAGTTAAACTCTCTATTGATATTGGAGGATTGTATCTTCCTCTTGGATTTTTATCCCTCCCTTTACATTTTGAAGCTTTAGCTACCTTTGGAAGTCATTACTTCCCTTGAACAATAACTATTGATTATTTCTCATATATTGTGCATGGTGTATTGTGGTGTATTGGTGTAACTCTTATACTATTGTTCATTTCTCATTGGATGTAATTGAATGGTTTAAGTATAAGTTTAAAAATGTTTTAACTTGTACTTGATACTGATTCACCCCCCTCTCAGTATCAACAAAATAGATGTTGACGCTTTGGAAAAATAGTTAGAATTGCTAGAGGGTTATTTCTCTGTCCACAATTTTTCCAGCAATGAGAATATCACCTTTTTTATCCTTAAGGCCATTTCCCACGTCAAATATTGGTGGGAGACTTACTGTGAGAAACATATCAAGGATGAATATGGAATTTTTGTGCCATGACCCAATTTGGAGGCTTTTGTTGATGCCCTCAAGGAACAATATTACCCTTTTGGAAATTATGATGCCTAGTGCATGAGATGAACCACATTTTTCTAAGAGAGGGGACACATGTTTTCTTGGTTCAAAAATACCTTTCATACCTTGCGCACCAAGATCATTGTCAAAGACTATGAGTGGCACATGGTCCTAAAATACTATGGGAATGTGCACAATTACATCCAAATTGAAATAGAGTTTAAATACATCTCATCATTGGGAGTTGTTTATCGATATGCTATCAAAATCGAGAAAACATTTAAGTATCAGAACAAGTGGGAGTTCAAGTATGCAAATATGAAACAACAAAAAAATGGTAAGAGTGTCTGTAAGTCCTAGGAAAAAATAAATAACAAGGATGGCCATCCCCATAATAACCATCCCAAGCCACCAACAAAGAAGGGTAATGGGAAGTCTAATAAGGACACTAGAAAGTGGTGCGAGTTCCACAAAATACCTTGGCACAATAGTAATGAATGTCACTCCAAACAATCATTGCTCGTTGATACTAAATCCTCATGGTCAAATGTTGACTCGGACTTTGATTCACAACCAAAAAAGGAAGACGTATCATTGATGAAAAACCTAATGTCACCATCGCTACCACAAAAATCCAACCAGAGGAACCGGAGGAGCCTAAATAAGGGGAGTTCCTCTTCCACTAACAGACGTGGGTGGATAGGAACTCACTTCATTTCATTGTTGACAAAAGCATCCTAAAGAACATGATATCAATAGATGTTTTCAAGAGGTTGAACCTAACAATGATTCCCCACTGTTAAAAAAATATTCCCCTACAGACAGGTGAAATTTTCCTTGGATTATATACCCCTAATACAAAGACAGAAAGATACAGGTGGACACTATCATCCCTTTGAATTCAATTTGATCAATCATAAAGAGAGAAGGATAAATATTGTGATGAACCATGTTTCAAATTTTGTCCTCACTGCTTTGAATCTGAGCTTGATCTCCAAAATCCTTAGCGCAACTTGATACTTGTGATAGGAAGGAAAGAGAAACAAATAACTCCTACTCTACAAGATTAGATCAAACAAATTTATCTACAAATATTGTGATAAAGATTATTTTAGCCACGCAATGAGAGAGGAGATATAATAAAGAAATGTACAAAGATATCTTAGATATCCAATAATTTAATAGAAATATATTAGAGATGAAACCATAAATAGAGAGATGCAGTAATACACAATTTTTGTTAATGACTCAAACATACAAAATTGTTGAAATACATAGTGAAAGACTCCCTATAATCGTGGAATCTTATCTATGAAAAAATATGTGATGGAAACTCGCATTTGCAAGAAGATGTTTACAATGATGCTCTAAATGAATTTTTAACATAAATAAAGTCCAAAACCATAACCCTGGAAGATGAAAATCCAATAGTTTTGTGGACCCCATTTTTGGTAGTTTTGTGTATCAACTTCCCATGGGCATAACTTAGGAATACAATCTTTTTTTGGGGCACACGATAGATCATTGGAAAATTATCGTTCAGGATATTCAATTTGGGGGATAAATAAGAGCCTTTGTCTATCATTGAGATGCCTGATCTTGGAAAAACGTCATTTATTCCCTCAAAATGGCCTCGAAATTTTAGGAACTGAAAACCTGCTAAAAATAGTAAGTTTCAAGAAGACTTTTTTGTTCCAGTTGGAATAGGTGGGTGGCCACCGACATCCACCTAGATCAATCCTCTCTCCTTAATAAGAAATGGTCTACACTACGTTGAGTTCCAGGAGAGAGGGGAAATCGATTATTGAATATGAATCTTAGTGAGTTTCTTACCTTGCTGGAGATGTTGCGCTACTTGGTTTTTGGAAGGATGTCATGAACCTGTTGTTGAAGGGGTTGAATATGTTTGGCCAGTTGGGCTACATTATATGACTATGTGCAGAAGGAATATTTTCTCTTTGCTGCAATATTTTCGACATGATTCTGTTGGATAAAAGGTGCTTGGACTGAGGCTATAGTAGTTGCAATGTCCTTTTGCTCACCCTATGAACAGATTATGAAGAAGCTAAATTTTGCAGTATGAGATACTACCTTGTGACATTGTTTAGGTGGGACAATAGTTGGAAATACCTATGGTATCCTGTATATAGGACCCCCTAGAGTAACAATCACACTATGGGGTCGAGACTCATAGATAGCATGGTGCTTCCACATATATGCCTTTCCCAAGAGAACATCAAAGACATCCAGTGGGGAAACATCACATAATACTGCATCCTTTAAGGGGTGGATGTTTCATGACAATCGACACTGTCGTTTGACATGGAGATCACATTCTTAGTGAAGCCACCCAATGTTGTATGGTTGCGGGTGTGGTGTTGTCGACAATCCCAACTGTTTGACGACCTCTGCTAAGATGACGTTCTTTTGGATTCTGCTATCAAAAATA
Source organism: Picea glauca (assembly GCA_000966675.3). Taxonomy (NCBI): domain Eukaryota; kingdom Viridiplantae; phylum Streptophyta; class Pinopsida; order Pinales; family Pinaceae; genus Picea; species Picea glauca. The sequence goes on from JZKD02S1628598.1 coordinate 588,358, forward strand.
AAATGAAGTGGGGTCCTCTTCATACACATATGTGAATTAAAAATGTGCTCCCACTCCTCAAGATCTTTTGGTTCTTCTAGTTGAATTGTTTTAGTCACGACAATAGAAATGGGGTTTGTGTCGATGATCTATGTTCTGCAAGTATTTTCTTAATCAGATTTTGAATAAGGGTATGGATCCTTATCTTTGATATTGAACACCAATTATTTTTTTGATATACCTTCATTAGTGTCGTTCCAGGGTATTTTGTGTAAATCACAACACTTTCCAATGTCTTTCTTTGTCTTCCTGTGACCCTTCTTTTCTTGTGGATTGGAATGGTTTTTGGGAGGCTATTTGTTAGGGACATATTTATTATACTTTGGTTGTTGCATATTTTCATACCCGAACTTTCGTTTGTTATGGTGCCTAAATTTGTTTTCTATTTTGAAAACATATAGATAGGAAGATCCCAACAATCAGATTTCTAGAAACTCCATTTCAGTTTGGATGTATCTGTGTAGAGCCCCATGGTATTTCAGAACCAATTTTTGCTCAAAATTTTTGATACCCAGCTTGGTGTGAAAGGTATGGAACATATTGGTGAAATCTTGAACTACTTGGGCCCTCTCTTGATGCAGCATGGTCCATCTCATATACTGGTCATCATAGTTACCAACAGAGTAATATTGCTTGTTGACTGCATCCACAAAACATCCCAGGTGGGCTCGACCCCATATATTCCAGACTCCTATGTGGAACTATTCTTCCAATATGTTTTTCACCAATGTTTTACATGGGGCAAATCCTTAAGGAGTGCAAATGTGATCTCTTCCTTGTTGGAAAAATTGTGAACATAGAAATAATCTTCTAGCAGATTTAACCATTTTTGCAGGGCATCTACATATATTTGTCCTTCAAATATGGGAATATAAAAATTAATTTGTACCTTGAAAGGTGAGGCTCCTACAAAGTGGTATCTTGATGAAGATCCACTGGTTGTTATCGACAGGTGTTGAACGATGTGGGAAAAATTCTCCATCATTTTGTCCCTCTGTCACATGAGAGCTTGCTCGAGCAATAGATTAATAGAATCATCTACTCTATCGTTTTTATTTTCTTCTTCCATGGAGGATTTCATGGGTGTGTGAGAGAAATTTTCCTCAAGAGAGACAAGCTTGAGATCCAACTTTCTATACTCAAACCTCATCGAGGACATTCACTAAAAAAAATGATCAAGAGCATCCTGCTCTAATACCAATGATCCAGATTATTTTCGGCAAGAAATGAGAGCAAAGATATAATAAATAAATGTACATAGATATATCAGATATCCAACAATATAAAAAAAATATATCAGATATGCAGCCATAAACATAGAGACACGGTAATACACAATTTGTATTAATGAGCGAAATGTACAAAATTGTAGAAATACAGAGTGAAAGACTCACTAGAATGGTGGTAACTTATCTATAAGAAGAAATGTGATGGATACTCGCATTCACCAGAATATGATTATAATGAGGCTCTAAGTTCCTTTTTAACATAAATAAAATCCAAAACCGTAACCCCAAAAGATGAAAATCCAACAATTCTGTGGACCTCGTTTTGGGTAGTTTAGTGTATCAACTTCCGAGGGGCGTAACTTTGGCATACGATATTCGTTTTGGGTGCACAATATATTTTTGGAAAGGTATCATCGAGGATATTCATTTTGGGGGACATCGATATCCACCTATAATACATAAAAGGAACAATAGACAAGAACATGAAAGAATACAGAAGCTTGAAGAAAATAGGCCAAGTATATTCAAATGAGAACCGAAAGAGAACACTTACAAACCATGATGGATGTATTTGTAACAACCTCCACAATATCCCCTCATCCATCCCTTGTATGACTCTACCAACATCATAAGTTTGATATATGAAAGCTTCCTCCTCTTCACCTTCTAAATCCGTCAATATATAGGCTTGACAGGCACAAAGCATTCAACAAATGAGGGGTATGGCTGGGAATATGTCTCCTTGAGGCTTGGATCAGATCCTAAATTGAATCCCAATCATGAGGGTCAAACACAAATAAATCAATCTCAAAGATTTGGCCCATAGATTAAGGTGCGAGAGATCCCCCCTTTCTCTCGACAACATCAACGCTCTCCCCTAGTGAGAGATAGAGTGTTGATCCTATATCCTTTACCCCCTATGAAGACAGAGGGGGAGCTATGTGTGCACCCAAAGTATGGACAGGTGGGTACTTCCCTTCATAAATGATGAAAAAAGGGTCGAAACTTCCAAGGAAAAAGTATGTTTGACCTAGAAATGATGGTTTTCCTACTCCCATATAACTTAGGGGTCATGAAAAATTGTTTAATGGAGTCAAGGGGTGGTGACATATCATAAGGTGAATGTGACACTTGAGAAGGTGCATTCTACACTTGCAACAATGAATGTGACACTTACTGAGGTGCATATGTCACTTTGCGACACTTTGCGATATTTGCGACACTTAGGGTGGGAAACGAAAATGTGTTATTTTTATGTGGAACATATGCCTCCTAAAGTGTGAGGTAATAAGATAAAATTATGGCTGACATAGTTTAAAAATTATTCCATGCAAGAGTGTTGGAGAAGGAGAACCTGGTAGAAGCTTCAAACAACCATCAAACAATATTAAAATATGTTCCATTTTCGAGGCACACATACCTATCCTTGGAATACAAATGACTCAAAGCATGGCTGCTAACGAATAAAATATTGATCCATGAGAATATTGACTAAGCATATGGGCACCAAACATAAAATGTGGATCCATATGACTCGATCAAGTTCTAGCAGCAAGATTTTACACAGTGGAGCTACGATATGACAAAACAACATAGCCACAAACCAATACAAAGTGGATCTACGTAATAGTGTATATCAACAAGTTTCAAACTCCATCGCAACCTGCATTAATCAGATAACATTTTGTAGATTCCAAATATATGCCCAGGGTATTTATCTTGATCCCAAACCAGTACAATTCTATACATGTGAATATATGTGTCTATGTCGAACATGGTAGAAACCACTTGATTATCGATCATTGATGTATGTTATTAACAAGAGAGAGACGGAGATCAATATTGATGTCAATCATTATCAAGGTACACTATTACAATCCAATTGGTTCAAATTTTGTGAGTTGAAGTCGAAAACTCATGGAATCATTCAATTAGAAGATAATGATGTTAACCCATTATCGAAAGCAAGGAGACCTGCCATTGAGGCATGCAGGTTCCAAGTTACTAATTATTTTCTATGTATAATTCATGGATGATGTAGACTCCTCAAAGAATTTTCTTGATGTATCTCCCATCATCAACATGAAACTGACATAGGATGGTGATTTAAGATTAAGATTAGACGCGAACATACTGACACGGGTATGAATACTGTAGAGTTGTTTATAATTCCATTGAACATTGCATGGAATGAAAATTGAATTGGTAGAATTGAATCAAAGAGGAAAGGATCCAAACATGATTTGATGATATCCATAGTGTAAAGACAACCAAAAGTTCTCTTCGAAGGAGTCAAAAGAGTATGACGATGCATAGAGTGTGACGACAACCATAGGTTGTCTTTGAGTAAGAAGAGTATGAAGACACATGGAATTCAAATTAGTAAGAAACGAGAAGATTATGCAACTGTATGACATAATGTAGACAGGTGCCATGTTCAAGGGTGAAAACAAAAGTGACCATAAATGTTTCATTAAACTTGGCCCACTTCCCAATTTTTCCCACATCCACATAGATGAGTACCTATTTCTTTTTTAATGAGATCAAGGAGGATAACATGTGCTTTGTATGAGATCTTCCTTCGACCGAGTCCTTCAAAGTATATATAAAAAAAAAACCTAAGAAGGAGTGGTTCAATCCTAGATAGACCTTTCAATGTATGTTTTATGAGCCCAAATAACGTAAAATCAATGGTTTTTCATGTTTAGAGAGTTTGGAAAAAACTTAAAATAAACTACCAAATGAAAATTTTCATAAGTTTAGTCTCCCAAGCCTGAAAACGTATAAAATAATACTTAGGAGAACTCTCCTAATGAGATCGTTAGGGTGTTCATTTTTTCTAAAGTAGTCCAATGAGACGAAAAAAGAGACAAAATTCTGTTCAACAAAAATGTTTTCTAATTCACTTTAATGAGTGTGAAAGAAAACAATATCACTCAACAATATTGATGCAGGAGCATCTCCAGCAAAGCACAAGCATGAAAGACAGTTGGGTGCAGTAGCGCACATTTTGAAATTTTTTGAATTTCGAATGATCAATGTATTAATGTGATATCTGACAAATATTTTTGAGTTATGAACGTCTTTAATGACTGAAGACTGAGACATCATGTAAGGTTGATGGGGGAATGTATATTTCTTTAATGAATCATATCGTCGTATAGATTTGGAGCTTGCGCTCTCATATGTTTGACTTGATATTTATTGTAATAAGTGTTATGTATTTGATAGCATTCAATTCCATTAAGATATCATAGAGTAGTTGGAGGGAATAACTAAAGAGAGTCCCTTTGTATAAAGCTTTGTAATATTGTCTAGTAGTTGTTGTTGTTGCGGCTGAACCTAATGGGTAGATTTCCATTGTAAGATAAGAACTGGGATATACAAAGAAATGTTGTATGAATGGATGTAAGTTTCAATTGGTTGAATATAACATATATATATTATCCCAAATGTGTCTTGACTAGGTGTCCATCTAAATGAATCGTAGAACTATTATTTTTTTAATTCTCTCCTATTTCTAATCTTGAATCCATGACTGCATTTGAATTGTTGAATGCATGATTCATTGTGAGGAGTGGATAAGTTTCAATTGTTTCTCTTTATTGAGTGATTGAAAGGTGTGCATAGCGTCCGCAAGGAGTGCGTGGTCGAGTCTGTTTCGACTCGAAATCTCAAAAGAGAGAGTGAAATTTATATGTATGCAAGCAGTGCATCAACGTCTACAAGGAGTGTGAAATAATTCACAGTAGAGTGAGTGTGGATGAAAGTGTGTTCCAAGATGTGCACTAGACAGGAATTTGACTATGTGTCAAAGAGACTATTCAAAAGAGAAAATCAAAGAAGGAAAGCTCAGGAGGAAGAGCTGTGGAATTCTTCAAGGAAGGAAGTCCCTTAAATCCTCACTGAACGTCAGTGAACAAGATTCATTCTCAGAGGGAGACGAGCGATCCCAGACCACTAGATCTGGTGAAGCTGCAAGGAGGAGATCCGCGAAGTATTTTGGTACTTAGGAGGTTCGTCAAGTTAAAAACTTGACGAAGACTAAGTTGCGAAGTCTGAAGTCACGATTCAATCTCGACCTTTGATCGTAGGATAACACTTGGAAATGGATCAAGGAGTTTGGGAATCATAAGGTCGGAGGTTGTGAATGGAAGGCGTACAGTACGTGAAGTCGTGAAGTCCAAATCATAGTAGGGCCGACGAATCTAAGGAAACACGTGGCAGGATTTCAAAGCCTCAAAGAACATTACTTCGAGAAGAGGTGATAGAAGGGTTCGGTTTATCCCTAAAGTCTGAACCATGAAGGGGATAAACCCATGGTCGTAGCCATTTTCACTTGTGGAAGAGACCTATGTGTGTGGGTGGAATAGTTTCGGGTACCCGCAGGGACCCAAGGAGTCACTCTGACTCAAGAATTCAGACGATCCAAGACCGAAACGTCAAGCATCCCTTTGGAGGGAAGGGGTTTTTCATAAGAGTGGTATCAAAGCCAAATACAAAATTGACTTATGTAGAGAGAAGGAGAGGTATCAGAAACGTTAGCACAATGCCACCTATAAGACATGTTGACACACCTGTAGCCAACAAATCTATGGAAAGGGAAATGAGAGAACTATGTGTGAGGTTGGATGCCATGAAGACAACCCAAAGGAGAGAACCTGATGCTGGAGATGTCAGCGAGGTAGAAAATCAAGAGGTCAAAGTTGAAGAAGCTTTAGTTGAGGATGCTGTGGAAGAACACTTGTTGAAAGTCATTGTCAAATTGGGTGCCAGAGTGAGGATTTCCATCCCTATGTATGAAGGAAACTTAGACACGGAGGAATTTCTTGACTGGATACGAGTGATGGAGAAGTATTTCGGCTATGAGGATGTCGAAGAGGATAAAGAGGTAAGACATGTTGTCACTAGGTTGAAAGAACATGCAACACTATGGTGGGATGAATTGTAGGCCGATAGAAGGAGCAAAGGAAAGCAAAATATCAAGAGTTGGGATTGAATGGTAGCCAAGATTAAGGATAAATTCATTCCAAAAGATTACCAGATAAGTCTGTTCAAGAGGATGAAAAACCTGAGAGAGAGAGGATTGACTGTGAAGGAGTACACAAAAGAGTTCTATAAGTTGAATACTAGAGCTGGACAGAGAGAAAGAGACGAAGATAAAGTTGTCAAATACATTAATGGCTTGAGGTATGATATTCAGGATGAAATCAGTATGGAGACAGTCAGAATGGTTAAAGACGCATATCAAATGGTGTTGAAAGCAGAAGAAAAGTTGGCTAGAAAGCAAAGTCAACAAAACAGAGGTCAAGGCTTGAACAAAGGTAAGGGAGTTTCCCAAGATAAATCACATAAGACCAAGGATGAGGTAGAGAAGCTATATAGTCACTCTGAGAGAGGAGGAAGTTCTCGAGGAAGACATAGTGGTGTTATGCATGCAGAAAGATAGGTCGTGATGTCTTGGGATTGTCCTGATAAAAATAAAGGAGGTGAAGCTCACATTTCAGAAGAACATAAGTGAGATCCTGAGACAGAAGGTGAAGAGGATGGAAGGTCCTTAATGATCAAGAATATTCTTTTGAAGCAAGAGCCGAAAACTGAAAAACCAGCGCAAAGGAATAATTTGTTCAAGACAACTTGCAAAACAAAAGACAGAGTTTGAAAGGTGATAATTGACAATGGGAGAACTGCCAACTTAGTATCCATAGATATGGTGGATAAGCTAGAGTTGGAGACAACGACACACCTAGCACCATATAAAGTGTCATGGTTGCAAAAAGGTCATCATGTAATAGTCACTCAACAATGCCTAGTTAATTTCAAAATAGGAGGATATAGGGATGAGATCCTATGTGATGTAATTCCTATGGATGTTTTCCATGTTTTGTTGGGAAGACCCTAGCAGTATGACAAAAATGTTATTCATGATGGGAGGAGGAATACATACACCTTAGAGAAGAATGGTAGGACACACATGTTTCTACCAATTGAAGAAAAGAAGGTGAAAGATGAAGCTCGCGGGAGCATACTTCTCATGAGTGGGAAGGAAATATTTAATGAAGTAAAGAAGGAACAAGAGATGCAGTTTTCTGTAGTGAGGAAACCGAGGGTTATCCTTAATATTACTTCAATGGAAGATTTTCCTGAGGAAGTTCATGAACTATTAAATAATTTTGATGATGTTGTAGTGGATGAGTTGCCAAACTCATTGCCACCTATTAGAAGCATCAATAATCACATTGACTGGATACCAGGAGCAAGTCTGTCGAATATAGAAACATACAGGTTGACACCTCAAGCGAATGAGGAAGTCAAGAGACATGTTCAGGATATATTTGACAAAGGATTGGTCAGGGAAAGTTTGAGTCCATGTGCAGTGCCAACCATATTAAGTTGAAATAAATATGGAGGATGGAGAATGTGTACATAATCGAGATCTATAAACAAGATCACCATCATATACAAATTTCCATTGCCAAGGATGGATGACTTGATGGATTTCTTAAGTGGAGCCAACTATTTCTCGAAAATAGATTTGAAAAGTGGATATCACTAGATCAGAATGAGGGAAGGTGATGAATAGAAAACATCATTCAAGATGAATGAAGGGTTGTATGAATGGCTTGTTATTCCATTTGGCTTAACAAATGCCCCGAATACTTTTATGAGACTGATGAATAAAGTGTTAAAATATTTCATTGGTAGGTTCATGATTGTATATTTGGATGATATACTAGTATTTATAAAGACTAAGGGGAAACACTTGAGACATTTGACATTGGTGATGAGGAGGTTGCAAGAAGAGAAGTTGTTGATTAATTTGAAGATTTTTTTTTCATGAAGATAGGGATTATATATTTGGGTTTTGTTATTTCTTCAAACAAGTTGAAGATGGATCCCGAAAAAGTGAAAGAAATCAAAGAATGGTCATCACCGAAAAATATATTTTAGTTGAGAAGCTTCCATGGGTTAGCAAGTTTTTATCGAAAGTTCATCAGAAATTTTAGTGGGATTAGTGCTCATATGATTTATACAGTGAAGAAAAGACACAAGTCTTTCAAATGGATAGAGGAGGCTGAAAAAATATTCATCATATTGAAGGAGAAGATAATTGAACAATTGATTCTTCTTCTGCCGGATTTTGAAAAGACATTTCAGGTAAGATGCAATGTGAGTGGGGTTGCAATTGGAGCGGTCTTAAGCCAAGAAAACAGGTCTGTTGCATATTTCAGTAAGAAGTTGAATGAAGCTAAAAATAAGTACTCCACATATGACAAGGAGTTCTATTCCATAACCTAAGCATTGAAGAAATGGAGGTGTTATCTCATACCAAAGGAATTTGTTTTGTATAGTGATAATCACACTTTGCAATTCATAACCAAAAAAGAGAAGTTAAACCAGAAACATGCTAAGTGGATATAGTTTATGAAAAATTTCACTTTTGTTATTAAACATATTTATGGAAATGCTAACAAGGTTCTTGATACATTAAGAAGGAGGATTTTGATTCTGCAGTAATTTCAGGTCAAAACCTTGGGGTTTGATCATCTTAAGGAAATGTATCCTAGTGATCCAGATTTTGGAGAAGAATATGAAGCATGTACTAATCTTGTGCTCAGAGATAGAAGCCAATGGACTGAATATCTAATCCACGAAGGGTTTTTGTTCAAAGGATGCAATTTGTTCATACCAAAATGCTCGATGAGGGAGAATTTGCTGAAGGAAAAGCATAGAAGAGGTTGAGTCAAACACTTCGGCCATGATTTTTTTTTTTTCTCAATTGAATGGCTCATATTATTGGCCAGGTATGAGAGCAGAGGTGAAGAAATTTGTGAATAATTGTAAGATTTGTCAGTATACCAAGGGGAAGAAGCAAAACACTGGGTTGTACCAACCATTACCTACTCTAGAGAGGCATTGGGACACAATAAGAATGGATTTTGGCGTAGGGTTACCAAGGACACAAAGAGGAAGTGATTCCAAATTTGTGGTGGTGAACATATATTCGAAGATGGCACACTTTATCTCATGTCCGAAGACCAGTGATGCAACACATGTTTCGAATTTGTTTTTCAAATAAGTTGTGAGACTCCATGGATTGCCCAGGAGTATATTTTCAAATAGGGATATCGAATTTGTTGGTCATTTCTGGAGGACATTGGGGAAAAAGTTGGGGACAAAACTACCTTTTAGTTCTGTGTATCACCTGCAAATGGATGTACAAACCGAAGTGGTGAATAGAAGCCTAGGAGATTTGCTGAGGAGTTTGGTCACTGAATACCATAGTCAGTGGGATCAGATTCTAGCACAAGTTGAGTTTACATATAATGAATCAGTGAACAGGAGAACTGGAAAAATCCCATTTCATACAATGTATGGGTTGAATCCGAGAGGAGTTTTGGAGCTAAGATATTTGAAGTAGAGTAAGTTTAGAAGCATAGGAGCCAAATACTTCACTACAGAGATGTAAGAACTTCACAATCAAATCAAGGATAAGCTAAAGAAGAGCAGCGGTGAATATAGATGCAGAGCTAATCAACACATGATAAATCTTGAATTTGAGGTAGGGGATCATGTTCTAGTACATATGAGGAAGGAAATATTCCTAAGGGGAAAATATAATAAGATGAAATTGAAAAATATAGGGCCATCTAAAATCTTGAAGAGATTTGGTGAAAATTCTTATGAGTTAGAACTGCTGAAAGATGTGGGTATATCACCCATATTCAATATTGCAGACCTGTATATGTACAGGGAAGATGTATTTGAAGATCAAATAAATATCCAGTGGGAGAAATAGATGCTTGTAGCAAAGAATCCGCAGATGGAAAAGATCATAGATCGACGAGTTGGTAAGAAGAATAGAAGGAAGGTGTATTTTGAATACTTGGTGAGGTGGAAAGGATGGGTAGTAGAAGATTCTAGTTGGGTTGGTGAACTAGATATCCAAAAGCACAGAATATCGGTGTAGGAGCTCATGGACAAGAGTCCATGAATTTTTCAGCCAAGGGAGTATGATGCATGAGCATCGCCAAAAAATCACAAGTGTGAAAGGCAACTAGGTGCACTAGCGCACATTTTGAAATATTTTGAATTTTGAATGATCAATGTATTAATGTGATATCTGAAAAATATTTTTGAGTTATGAATGTCTTTAATGACTCAAGACTAAGCCATCACATAAGTTTGATAGGGGAATTTATCTTTCTTTAATGAATCAAATCGCAATACGGATTTGGATCTTGCGCTCTCATCTGTCTGACTCGATATATATTGTAATAAGTGTTAATTAGTTGATAGAATTAAATTCCATTAAGATAGCATAGAGTAGTTGGAGGGAAGAACTCAAGAGAGACTCTTTGTATAAAGCTTTGTAATATTGTCTAGTAGTAGTTGTTGTTGCGACTGAACCTAATGGGTAGATTTTCATTGTAAGCCAAGAATTGGGAGATACATATAAATGTTGTATGAATGGATGAAAGTTTCAGTTGGTTGAATATATCAGAGATATATTATCCCAAATGTGTCTTTACTAGGTGTCTATCTGAATGAATGGTAGAACTTCTGTTATTTTTTTAATTCTCTCCTATTTCTATTCTTAAATCCATGGCTTCATTTTCTTTGTTGAATGTATGAGTCATTGGGAGGAGTGGATAACTTTCAATTGTTTCTCTTTATTGAAAGAGTACAGGGTTTGCATAGTGTTCGCAAGGAGTGAGTGACCGAGTCTATTTCGACTCGAAATATCAGAAGAGATAGTGGAACTTATATGTATGCAAGGAGTGCATCGACGTATGGAAGGAGTGCGGATTCATTCACACGAGAGTGAGTGCGGATGAAATTTTGTTGCAAGGTGTGCACAGGTAAGGAATTTGACTAAGGGTCGAAGAGATTGTTCAGAAGAGAAAATCAATGAAGGAAATATTAGGAAGGAAGAAAGTGGTGGAATTATTCAAGGAAGGAAGTCCCTGAAATCCTCACTGAACATCAGTGAACAAGATTCATTCTTAGAGGGAGATGATCGATCCCAGACCACCGGATCTAGTGAAGTCACAAGGAGGAGAACCGTGAAGTATTTCAGTACTTCGGAGGTTCGACAAGTTGAAAACTTGATGAATAATGAGTCGCGAAGTCCAAAGTCATGATTCAATCTCGACCATTGATCATAGGATAAAACATGGCAAAGGATCAGTCAGTTCAAGAATCAGAAGGTCAAAGGTTGTGAATAGAAGGACTAGAGTACACAAGGTCATGAAGTCGAAACCATAGTGGGGTCAACAAATCTAAGGAAATGCATGGCAGGAGTTCGGAACCTTGGAGAAGAGTACTTCAGGAAGAGTTGATAGACAGGTTTGGGATATCCACGAAGTCCTAACCACGAAAGGGACAAACCCACGGTCATAGTCGTGGTCACTTGTAGCAGAGACCTGTGTGTGTGGGTGGTATAGTTTTGGGTACCCACAGGAACCCAAGGAGTCACTCCAACTCAAGAATTAAGATGATCAAAGATCAGGAGGTAAAGAAACCCTTTGGAGGGAAGGGGGTTTGTGTCAAATATTTTCATGTTTAGAGAGTCTGAAAAGAGATTACATGACACTCTAGGGGGTAACTTTTTCATATAACCTTTACGAGTCAAAAAAGTGATAAAAGTATACTCGGTCACATTCTCATGTATTTACAAGAACGAGAAATAACCAAGACTAATATTTGAATTTGTTTCATTTTTAAGCAAGCTTGAAAAAAAATTAAACTATGCTTGTAACTTCAGGTTCGATCCCTAGATTTTTGTTTCATTTTTTAACAAGCTTGCCACATAGAGGAGAAACTATGCTCGCAACTTATGTTTCATTTTTTAACTATCTTTCCACATTAAAGAAAAACTATTCTTGTAACCTCTACTTGATCATGGCTACCAGGAGGAAAATTATTTCAAAGGATTACATGTCAAGGGACATATGCCAGCCATGGATTCCAGGAGATCTTCGCTAGATGGAAAAAAAACACTCCAGAAGGAATACATGTCGACAACCTCGATAAGGGTAGGGATATTTGGCTCTAATATCCCTATCAAAGAGATGAACATGTCAACTACCGGATCTAAGTCAATATAAGGGATATATTCCCTCTTGTTCGAAGTTGAACGCATGGGACAAGTCGTTACATAATTGACCTTTGGCATGGTGGACATCGTTGGGATGTATGGACCATTTAGGGAAGGAAAATGGTTTAGCACCAGATGAGGGTAAATGAATGAAAGTTGGTCGATGGTTACTACATTTCCATTTTGATGGAATCATATCACTCGAAAGACAATGGACAAAAAATATCTCATAACGTATACATAGTCTCACCCAAGGAGCAGGTTAAAATCCAAGCTGTCATGAACTACCATCACATCGATGTAGATTGTTTTTCTCCCAAGGTAACTAGAAAATTTCCCAAGGTAACTAGAAACTTAGGAAGTATCCCTAAATTTTTACTAACTATTATGTGAAATGTCAACATATTCAAAGTCACAGGTGCAAGATACAGGGAACCAAAATATTGATAAACATTCACTGATAAGATGCTAACATAAGCAACTTCATCTATTATAGTGTTAGGAATATTCCCACCATAATCCTGAATGGTGATTTTAAAAGGAACGTAAGAATGAAGACGTGGTTCTATCAAATGATTCCAATCAATAGAAATCATTTGATTTCTTGAAGGGGGTACCATCATGATGGGAAGAGCTCCCCCTTGTCTGGGTGAATTAGTATTAATGAGGTAGACCTAAGTGACATCTTCACTCTTTAAATGAAGAGTGAGATCGATTGATCACAGAACTAGATTGATCACTTTGGATACACTCTTCGGAGGAAGAGTTGGATCGATCTATGACAAAAAAGGATCAACCACTTGGGGAGCACTCTTTGGATTAAGAGTGGGGTTGAGAAATGATGAAATTGGATAAACCACTTTGTAAGCACTCCTTAAGGGAGGAGTGGGATCGATTGATGACTGAAATAGATCGACCACTTTGTGTCCACTATTCAAATGAAGAGTTTGGATTATCGATGATGGGACTAGATTAACTCCTTGGGTTACTAGTTCAACTGAGGATGAAACCAGATTGACCACCTGATCAAACAGAATTACCAAGGATGGAATCATATTCACCATTCCATCAACTAATGACGGGTTGGGAGATATATTATGATAACCAATTGGAATTTCAATCTTTTCCAAAAGATAATAAGCCTTGTCCATGCGAGGGAAAAGGTGAGAGTGATGATCACCTTCACATAACCTACATGGAAATTTGATAGTTCTATTATTCTTTACAACCTTAACATCATTAGTTGATGGGGTTTTACCAACATGTCTAGCAGGGGCTAATGACATGGAAGACCACATTTCTAAGACCTTGGGGAGACAAGGGAAATCCCTCAAAAAGTGGTCACCCTTACAAATCCTGAAAGGGAATTTGGGTTTAGGATTCTTCGTTTTAGACTTGTCGACTTTATCAACACTCCCAATATGATTAACAATAGTTGGTTACTTGGATCCAACATGACCTGATGTGTTTGGAGGCTTGGTCTCTTTCTGATTCTTCTTTTTCTTCTCCTTCTATTTCTTCTTCCTCTTATCATCCTAGATACTCTCTTTAGAGTTTTCATTAGGCGAAGAAGGAGAAAGGGAAGGAGATTGAACGAGTGAAGAAGGTGAAAGGTCGACATGAGATTTATTTCTTTGTGGCATTCTTACATCCAAAGCATTAGGTACATTTGAAGTACTACAAAAATTCAAGATCACCGTATTGGGGAGAAACCTAACTGGTAACCCGATGGTGAGTCCCAGAAGAATCAGTGTGTCAATTCATGGAGTACCAGTGTTTCCAAAATAAGTAAAGGATAAAGGTTCCCTGAAAAAAGGGGTTCCTTCATTTATACTCCTAGGAACTTATGCCATTGAAACTGACTCGACCTAAGGTCCACTAGGGAAAAAAAATAGAACATGATACAAACCTAAGAAGCAAACAATCAAACAAACTTTCCCATAATGAAACAACTAGTTGGTGATTAAATCCAACATCACGAGATCAATATATGAAGGGGTTGGGATAGATCGAGTGGATCAGTTATTTTGGCGACCTGCTTAATAGAATTACACCTTGGTGCAAGTTCCCATACGGTTCTACCCATAGGTTTACCCTCCAAGGAGCCAGAGTGAGTTTTACCAACATCTGACCGAGGTATGGAAAAGACTCCCCTTCACCATCACCTTATGTATTAACCCTACAAATATATGCCACTAAGGTTACCAACTCACAGTTAGCCTCAGGGAAGTTACAATTGATAGTGAGGATCGAATGTATGGGAAGCATAACAAGTTTGAAATTCTTCAAGAGAACTGAAGAAAAGTGGACCGAAATACTATTGAGGACCACAAATGGATTCAAGATTCATGAAGCTCCAAGAACAAATGAAACTAACCGTGGTTTCTCAGGAAGAACCCCCAATATACAATATTTTCCCTATGTGGGTTAATCTTCAGATGAGAAACCTTCACTTCTCTTATGAACGTGACCCTGTGTTTAACCCCTATGTGAGAAGGGGATCCCGGCTATGCTTATACGGAAAATTGGATTTACCACTCCCTAGCACAAGATTTTATGTTTGTATGATGGATTTGGAAAGTTATCCTATCAACTTATTCCAATTCCATACACTTTAAGCTAATATAGGGGTGCTACCAGATAATATAAAGGTGTATGATTAATTTTATAAGCGCTTCATTTTATGGTTGTTGTTTACTCAAGGGTGCAAAAGTGAATTTTTTTATTTTTTAGACCTAACTCCAAAAGAATGAAAAATAATGAGATGCAAATATTTTTCTTCAATGAATCCTACATATAGGGTCGAGAGGAGGCTTAACTTTATTTAATAAAAACACCCAATTCCCAAATGAAATTTTCTAAATGAAATCAACTACATTACCCAAAATAAATAATACAACTATCTTCTTTACTTGATTATAATATATAAAGAAAGTAGATGCAATTCCTTTAACGCTTCATTACTTTCAATCAAAATTAAAGAATCGAATGCAGATACAAAATACATGAAGCAAAAAGGATTTCAAACAAAGCATGCACTCATAGGTTAAGGAGAATTAAAATAAACAAGTATGATAGCTCACTCAATCAAGGACTCGACAATCAACAAGCATTCAAGGAATACAAGAAATTTTAGAGAAGAATCCAAAAATTGACAGGGAGAAAGAGGAATCAATAAACTATCTTGACAAAAAGAGAATAAAGAAAGAACAATCAAATCTAGGTTGTGGTAAGAATATAGTCTCAAATCATTCAAAGAGAAAATATTTGAAGAGTAACTTAATACCAACAAACCTTTGCAGAACTTTTCAATCAGTCAAATAACCAAACACTTTGCAAGATCCAGATGAAACTAAAAAGAAAGAAGGTGAATGGATCTCGCAATTTGGAAAAGGTTGAAAGCTAAAAAAGGACAATGAAAAGAGTGATAAGGAGCGATATCGTCAACCTAAACGAAGTCACACGAAAAAGTATAGACTCTTGAAAAACAAACTGCAACAAAAAGTTGAGAAAAGCAGGGAAAATTCTCTTTGATATGCTAAAAACAAGAGAGTAGTTCTCCCTAAAACAAAGATACAGAGTGCTATAGTGCACCCAAAGAGACCATTGAAGAGCATTGATAATATAACCAACTCCCTAGTAGCCACTCTAGGGGAGCGCTAGTCCTGTATATGCTTGAAAATATGCATAAAAAATAAAAAATTCAACAGAGAGTAGCTTGGTAACTATGACTACTGCTTGATGAAACAGAGGGAAGAGGGAAGGCTCAAAAAACAATCAACCAAATAAGATAAAACTAGGAAAAGGTTCAAACAATCCAAGGAAAGAAGGGTCAATGTCAATCCCCAGTGGAGTCACCAATTTATGTTACAAAATTATTCCCCTACCGACAGGTGAACTTTCCCTTGGATTATAGACCCTTAATACCGACAAAAAAGATACAGGTGGGCACTAACATACTTTTGAATTTAGTTCGATCAATCATAAAGAGAGAAGGAGAAAGAGTTTGATGCACCTTGTTTCAAAGTTTATCCATGGTTCTTCCAATTTGATCTTGATATCCAAACTCCTTATTGAAAATTGATACCTACATTAGGAAGAAAAGAGAAACAAAGAACTCTTACTCTACAAAATTAGATCAAACAAATTTATCTACAAAGATTGAAGGAATAATAAAAAATAACATGCAAGAATAGACAAGATTGAATGAAATAGTCCAAGTATATTCAAATTAGAACCTAAAGAGAATAATTACATACCATGATTGATGTAATTGCAACATATTCCCCAAGCTCACCTCATCCATCCCTTTCATGACTCTACCAAGATCATAACTTTGATATCTGAAAGCTTCCTCCTCTTCACCTTAGAAATCCCTCAATATATAGACATGAGAGGCCCAAAAACCATGAGAAAATGAGGGTTATGATTGATGATATGGCCCCTTGAGGTTTATATCATATCCTAAACTGAATCCCAAGCACGACGGTCGAACAAAAATAACTCAATCTCAAAGAGTTTGCTCATAGATTAAGATGGGGGAGATCCCCCCTTTCTCTCAACAATATCAATGCTCCCCCCTAGTGAGAGACAAAGCGTTGATCCTAGATAAGATCTCCCCTATATTGCTAGAGGGGGCACTATATGTGAATGCAAATTATGGACAAGGGGCCGCTTCCTTTCATAAATTCTCAAAAAAGGATCAAAATTTCCAAGGAAAAAGTGTGTTTTGACCTAGAAATGATGGTTTTCCTCCTTCGATATGAATTAGGGGTCATTAAAAATTGTTTTAATGGCATCAAAGGGTCGCATCACCTCACAAACTGAATGTGACACATGAGAAGTTTCATAAGACACTTGCGGTAGTGAATGTGACACTTATCGAGGTGCATACATCATTTGCGACATTTGCGACACGTAGGGTGCGAAACAAAAATGTGGTATTTTTATGTGTAACACCCACCTATGAAAAAGATATGTAATCCATTGTGTATGGATTTCAACAGTGGAAGCATCACATTATGGGGAATAAAACAATCATCCAGAATGATCACAGTCCTTTTCAATTCATTCAGACACAAGGAAAGTTACAGAATGATCACCATTTGAAGTGCTCCATGTATCTACAACAATTCCACTTGAATATCAAGTACAAGAATGGAAACACCAACCATGTCACATATTAAATCAATCAAACCTAGATGGATGTGCTAACCACAATTATTAACTCATGTTGACATGCGACATGCATATGGACAAAATTATACAATAATGACTCTCACTTTGCTACTATTTATCAGACATTGAGCATAGGAAAAATAGTTCCATACATTCATCTTCAGGATGGATTGTTGTGCCATATGACCCATATCTATGTTCCTTCAAGAGAGCATGTAAATATGATATTGGAAGATCATTACAGTCAGGAAAAATGACATTTTGGTGTAGAAAATACAGTGGTAGTATTGCAAAATCATTTTTATTGGTTGAAGCTTCAACCAGATGTTCACAAGTAAATCAAATCCTACACTTCCTACACCATTGCTAAGATCTTGATCAATAAACAAGGGATATACACCCCTATTAATATAACGAATAAGCCTTTGGATTCCATATTCATGGAATACATGTCCATTTTTCCTCCAACCAAGCATAGGAATGACTATGTCTTCACAGTCGTTGATCGATTCTTGAATATGGTAGTTTTGTCACCTTACAAGAAGAGCATCATAGTCAAGGCTACCACCAATCTCTTCTTTACATATGTTTGGGTTCATTTTGGGCTCCCACAAATTATTATCTATGATCGAGATAGTAGGTTCCTAAGTACTTTTTGGTCCATCCTATGGTCGATCATGGACACTAAGCTTACCAAATCGACTTCCTTCCACCCACAAACTGATGGAAAAATAGAGGTAGTCAACTTGATGATTGTCCATATCCCAAGGATTTATAATTCCAAACATCCATGCACATGGGATGGAAGTATTATGTATGTTCAACATAACTACAACATAGCCCTCCACATATCTATTGGACACATCCCTTTTCAAGTGTGCTTGGGGTTCCAACAATTGGCCCCCATTGACATAGCTCTTCCCATTGCATCCACATAGGGATATTCCTCCCATTATTAGACTGAGTTTGATTGAGAAACTAAACTTGTTGATCACATCAATTTCATCCAAATAAAAATTCATGATATTGTGTAGAAATCCAATGCCAAGTACAAGCAGCGCCACGATCAACATCGAGTACCACACAAATTTTAGGTGGGAGATAAGGTGCGTTTTTATTTGTAGAAAGAATTCCTCAGAGGAACCCATCATAAGATACAACCACTCCTATACAATCCTTACACAAACACCAAGGTTTTGGGTGAGAATTATTTAGAATTAAGTATTCCTCCTTTCCATGGCTTGCACCCAATATTTAATTTGGAATTGCTTTGACCATATTTTCCACCTCTCCTAGACACTTCAGATGGGGCTGGGAAGTTGGCCCCTACAAAAATCAATATAGAATGCATGGAACAAGTGATATTTTATTGGATCATGGAAAACAAGACAAAGTACACTCGTTTTTATAACATCCAACTCTATCGGGTTGTCAAAGCAGGGAAGTTTCTTCATCATGGAAAATGACTCACTAGGAGTCAAATTCAACAAATGTTTCCCCATCTTATGCATAAAATTGATGCAATGGAGACCATTTATTCCCGAGGGGGGATGAATGATCCATATGGACATTGGTGGCCACCCACCTATTCCACTGGTTCAAACTAGAATTTTCCATATTGGCATATTTTCTATAGTTTTTCGGGTCCCAAAATTCTGGGGTTATTTTCTAAGTTTGTTGAACTTGGTTCCTCTATACTACTCACACATGTTTATGACAATAGTAGATTATAGAACGATATTTTTGGTCACCTAAACTGCATGTACATGCAACAATTTAGCAAGAAAGGGATGGTCACCAGATAACTATATATCCATTTCCAAAGGGGTTTGTGAAGGATGTGTCCTTGCCAAGCACCCTCAAGATAATTTCGAGAAGGGTAAGGCTCAAAGGGCCTCCTCTCCAATATATTTGATTCACATTGATCTCATGGGTCCATTCCCGCATCCATCCATCAACAATGAAAGGTACATGCTCACATTTTTGGATGATTGCTCATGTTATTCTTGGGCATTTTTTAATCACGAAGAAGTCCGAGGTATTCTAGCATCTCAAAGAGTTCAAAGCACTTGTTGATACCCAATCAGGGAGAAAGATCAAATCCTTTCATACAAATAATGGGGGGGATTATGTAAATAGATATGTTCAAAATATTTTTCTTGAGGCTGTGATACAATTGAGACATAAAATACCATATAATCCATAGTAGAAAGGGGTTGTTGAGTAGAAAAACAAATCTCTCAAAGAGATGGCCTCTTGCATATTGCATGGAATATCACTTCCTCCAAATATTTGGCATGAGGCACTTAACTATGCCAATAAAATTCATAATATATCCCCTAACATATCTATTAAGGACATGACTCATTTCAAGGCTTTGAGCAACAACAAACCAAAATTCACTTACTTCTATGTCTTTGAGTCAAGTGCATGGGAGAAGATTCCCTCTAAAAAGAGGAAATTAATTGAGCTTCAAAGTATAGTATGTATATTTGTTGGATAACCATATAATGTGAAGGGATACAAACTCATTTATCCCTCTCTTTACCATCTCATCATTGAGCATAGTGTTCATTTCGAGGAAATTCTCTCTCGTGATCCACATGAGCCGCATGTAGGTACTTTTGTCCTTCCACCAATTCGATATGATGAGTCTACACATTCAAACTATACTTTAGATCAAAGTTTTGATACAGAGCCATAATATTTATAACATGCATATGCTTAGTCAATACAGATAGATGAGGAGCCACAATAGAGGCCCAAGTGGGGACAAACGCGTTTTCAGGATGCAAGAGATCTTGTTGGGGATCGAGTGGATCTCAGGAGGACTTGATCTCAGTTCTAGGATCCTCCTCATGTGCTCACGGCCACTAAGCCCATGTTTCCTATTCATTGTTATGTGACTTGGTATTCAAACCCAAAAACTTATGGTGAAGATGCAAGAAATCCCTTTTGGAAATCAACCATGCAGGAGGAGTACACCTCCTTGCTCGAGAACTAGAATAAGGATCTGGTTTCGCTTCCTTTAGGAGGGAATATTGTCATATGAAGATGGGTCTATAGGACCAGGAGTGAAACTAATGGGAAATTTAGTAGATACAAGGCAAGGTTTTTTTCCAAAGGCTTTCATCAAGTTCATGGCACAAACTACAATGAGATGTTCACTCCAATAGAAAATATGGACTCCATTCATTTGTCCCTTGCTATTGTGGCAACCAGAGGATGGGAAGTGCATCAGATGGATGTGAAGACTCTATTTCTTCGTGGAGATATATCAGTTTATATTTACATGGGTCAACCACTTGGATTCATATAGGATTCATATTTGGTTTGTAGGATCAAGAAGTATCTCTATGGTCTCAAGAAATAACTTAGAGCATGGTATGCCAAGATGGACTCCTACCCACTGTCCCAGAAATTTGTGAGATGGAAATCTCATCCAAATTTATACATGCTTGGGACTAATGATTTAATTTTGATTCTAGTTCTTTGTGTGGTTGATATTTTGATTAGTGGCTTCCTGACTTCATCAATTATTGCAGTGAAGAGGGATTTTCATGACATGTTTTGATGATGGACATGGGTCCACTATATTACTTCCTTAGTCTCAAGATTAGTCGGGATGCTTTAGGAATCAATATATCTCAATCCAATTATGTTCAGGATCTCATGGAGTTATTTCACATGATAAACTACATGTATACCCCTACCCCCTTCCTATCTTGGGTGAGACTTGAGGATGGAAGGGATACTCAACTGGCTTACAACACTTTGTACAAACAACTAGTGGGGAGTTTTTTGTATCTCTCCCACACCCGACCAAACCTATCATATGAAGTGGGAGAAGTATCCAAGTACATGAAGGACCCACATGAGTTACACTAGAAGGATACAAAGCATATTCTTCATTATGTTGAGGGAACCATGAACAATGAGATTCATTATGCATCAGGATATGCATTGGATCGCATAGGATTCGTAGATTTTGATTGGGTGGGAAAAAATACTAATCGTAAGTCCACATATGGATACATTCTCAGTTTGGGTTCAGGTCCTATCTCTTGGTTGAGAAAGAAGAAAGATTATATTACTTTATCTTCAACTGAAGATTAGTATAGAGGAGTAGTTAACATCACCATCCATGTATTATGGCTACAAAAATTCCTCACCCATTTGGGCATCATGTTTCGCAGATTGACTGCCATTTGGTGTGACAACTAAAGTACTCTCAATTTTTGCAAAGAGCTAGTGTATTGACACCGAACAAAGAATATCAAGATCCATATGCACTACATCAGAGATCTAGTCCATGAGAGGATCATCAACTTTCATTTATGTTGTTCCTTTGAATAGACCCTTGACATCTTGGCTAATACCTTCACTAAGTAGAAGTTTCACTCTCTTTGTGATTGTGTTGGAGTGAGGGACACAATTTATTAACAACTGTCTTTTATTATTTTGATGCATTGCACCTTGAGGGGGGGCAGGTTTCCCACGAGGTTTTCCCTCTTTCCTCACTTTGTCTTCAATTTTCATTAGTTCCATTGTTCATGGGTACCTAACATGGCCTTAGTTGTTGAGACCCATTCTTTATTACCCCATAGTAGTGTTCAAGGGGCATGTTGGATATATTACACACACCCAGGATATTTTTCATTATTTTCCTATGTTTATTAGTCATTATCGAGGGTCTCATATTTTTTCGAAACCTGTCCTACATTCTAGGAGAATGTTCCCTTTAGTTTAGAGTCAGTTACACTTAGTTATACTAGTGGAAGTCACTCATTCATGGAAACCTTGGTTTTATGACCAGTAGTTGCATGTTTTTCTTTCACTTCCACACATCTGACTCAGTTAAATAAAGACTACATGACTAGTTAAATAGGACTAGGTAGCAGTTAACTCTAATATTGTCTTTTTGTGTCCAAATCTCTATTGACCACCAAAATGGTGCATTGGCTTCTATTCAAGTGTGCATTAGTTGAGATATACATTGTATATCACGTATACATTATCATTCATTTTTTCATTTAATACAATTATATTCTTTTGTCTCTAATTTTTCTCTTTTCTTCTCACTTTTACAAGCTGTGTTCATTCTTCCGATAGCTACATCACTTGTGCAGGTACTGATGATCCGAAATCGGATCCAGAAGCTTGATAGGGCTTGAAAAATGCTAAAAAATGAAAGTGCTCAGAATGCGACGAAACCCATGCCATTGTGTCCGTCTCGACTTCCTGATTCCGGTGGTATATTTACTTTGTCAAACGGGCTCCGTATGAGCAAGATATCATATTCTGTTTGATAAGTCAAAAGGCAAAAAAATAATTTGCTGACTGTGCAGTCCGTACCATCTGTACTGACGCTGATGTGGCATATTTGTACGTACAACACATGGCAGGTCCGTACATGCAACACGTGGTAGCACTAGGAGGTGACACGTGTCAGGTGGATTTGGACATTTGGGGGTACAGTTGGACCTATCCCGAGGTGACACGTGTCACCACTGAAAGGGTGACACGTGGCATGGGGTGATGTCAGCAGCTGACGTGGCAAGCTGACAAAGAAGTACGGTAGGCTGACGGGGCAGACACACAGACTAACAGGTGGCAGTACGGTGGTTGATGTGGTAGACATGTGGACCAATTATAAGCTGACACGTGGCATTCATTGGTTGGTTGGTAAAGGTGCCGCGTGGCCCAGTCGTGGGCTGCCACATGGCACCTCATGATTGGTTATTGGTTTATGTGTTAAAATTTGTGGTGTGCATGGGAGTCGAACTCCCAACCTCCTGTTGGGGCAAAGGACTGGGAAAGCCGGGCTAGCCAGCTCGCCGGCGGGTGGTGCTTGTAAAGCGTTCGATGAAAATTATATTTGTTTTCGTTTTAATGTTAAACTAGCGGAGAAAAGGGCCAAGGCCTAGCCCCAGCCCTCGGCGCACAACACATGACTATTGCAACGAGACCACGGCGAGAGTTTTGAATGGGCACGGTTGTAACAATTGGCCTGTGGCCCTATGTGTACGCCATATGACCGGGAGCAGGCGCACCAAAAGGGGGGTTTGTTATAACAATTGGCCCGTGGCTCTATGCATATGCCAAGAGACCTGGGGCTGGAGCGGATGAGGGGGGGCCAGTGCATGAGTGCTCAGCCACATGGCCCCCCATACGACCATGCCGGAGGTGTGCGCGAAAGGAATCGGGGGCTTGCGCCCAAGACTTTATAAAAGTGGGTTTTATACCTATGAATTGGTTTTTTTATTAATAATATGCCTATTATGAGCTTATTCTCTCCATTTTGGGGGGATATTGGGCATTTTTGGAGGCCAAATTCTTGGAGGAAGTTGGAGCTGAGAAACCAAATTCAAGGCTATATAAACCAGGCCTGTTTGAGGCCATGAGAGAGCAGTCAGAGCAGAGTTATGCTGAAGAAAAGCTAAGCCAAAGTTAGTTTGATGCAGAGAAGCTTTTGAGGAGGAGACAGTGTCGGATCATTTCTGGGAGCTCTGGACGTCCATTTTGTGTGCCGTTTTCTTTGCAGGGTTCTAGAGATCTGGACGAACATGACCAGATCAGTCTTGTAGCCATTTGGTATTGCAGTGATGTACTTTTGAGCATTTGAACAGAAATAAAGAAGCCTCCCCCATAGAGACAAAGGCCCGGAGACGTAGGCAAAGTTGTGTCGAACTCCATTATCAATCTGCGTGTTATGGTTTGATGTTTATTCTTTCATTTCAGATCTGAAAATTTGTATATGGATGTTATAATTCTCTTCTTTCCTCATTCTTTCGCTAAGTTTCTCAAATGGTTAAATAACGCATCCAAAATTAAAACTCAACCATAGTCATTTAAAAGATCCTACGGATCAAGTGGTATCGGAGCTAGTTGACATTTGGATTTGAGTTTTGCATGTTAACCAGGGAAAAGCTACAGTGTAGTGAAGGCGAGCTTGTTGCAGAAAATCCATTAATTGGATTGAGAAAGAGAGCTTCTCATAGCGAGAAGATGGCATCGGAAGAAGGGATTTCTCAAGATGAGAAAGAGTTCAGGAAAACATTCCATGCTATGTCGGAGATGGTGACAGTTTTGTACGAAGATTATTTATAACGGAAGTGACCAGTTTTGGGTAATTCTTCAAAAGGCAAAAGTGAAGAGGAAGAGGACCATCCTCAGATTCCTCCTTCACCTCCATAAACACCTCCTTCTTCTCCTTCTTCAAGTTCAAGTTCTAAATCTAATGAGAAGAAAAATGTTCATAAGAATAAACATGAAATGCCATTGTTAAAACTTGATGTAAAATTTGAGTTGCCCATATATGATGGTGAAGTAAATGCAGAAAAACTTGATAACTGGATCAGACAAATGGAGGTATACTGCAGTGTGCAGTAGATCAAGGATGAGGCCACACAAATAAAGTTGGCATATTTGAGACTTGCAGGTACAACTCTCATCTGGTGGCAAAGCAAGCTGTAAAAAGGAACACAAGATGTGGGTAATGTATTTCCATCATGGAAGAATTTCATTTTTACACTTAGGAAACAGTTTTATCCTTTGGGTTATAAAGAAAAAGAAATAATTGAATGGCAATCTTTAAAACTAAGAAAAGGACAAACAGTGCAAGAATACACTGATGGATTTAGAAA
>JZKD02S1628598.1:637671-683079 GCA_000966675.3 Picea glauca
TTCCCACAAGACAAGATGTACCCTGGAAGGTCATCCTACTGGCCAGACTAGGGGAATGGGATGGATGAGCGGGATATAAGATGGAAAAGTGATAAGATGATGGGAGCGGACGATGACCTTGCAAACCCCCCTTGGTGGCTAACCAAGACCCATGAATACCGGCTTGCTAAGTTTCCCCATTAATCACCCCAACAATGGTCAAGAGGATTAGTGTAAGATCCAAGCAGTCATCTGAAATGAAAGGAACCTAATGCGTACATAAGAAGGTTATAATTATCAAATATGACACATACCATGATACCTCGGACCAATTACCTCATGGAGCAAGAGTCTTCTCTGATGCAAGCCCAGGCCGGTAGTGATGGAAGCTGGTACTGCTGATAGAACAAAGCTAGCTGAGAAGGAGAAAGATGGGCCCTCCAGGGCTGTGCTCAAGTCGCTCCTGCTCTCGGTACTCCATTTCTACGACCATGTGGGCCTCGATACATGATCTGCTAGTTATCCCTAGATATCGGGGATAACAGTTATATCATAATCATGTAATGAAAACAACCATCTAGTGACTCTCCCACATATATCTGTGTCTCTATTGTACTATGTATATTTTGTGTTTTATTTCCGCATCTGTTTTATTTTATTTCTGTATGATCCTCTTTTTCTAACAACAACTCATAAAATCGATAGAATATCAATCCCAAATTGTTAGAGAATCAAACTATTACAAATAAGAAAGAAGGCAAAGTAAAGTAAAAGTTGCATGTAGAGTTGCAACAAAACAAATTACATCGACAAGAATCGCAACAATGTGATCCACAACCATTATAAATATACATAAATCTAATTAACACCCGAGTCACATTTGTTATCACAAAATTCACAATCATAAAGAGACTAATTGCTAATTGTTCGTGAATTGCAATTAATTGTTTATGAAACTTGGAATTACAACAAAATGAAATAACTATGAAAGTAACTAAACAAGAATAGAATGCTAATCCTATGCTAATTTATAGGCAATACCTGACTACGGAGGGGGACCTACCCCCTTAGACAAGGCATTGGATTATGAAATCAAAATGATATGAGAACTCAACACATCATCACATGAATAGGAGGAGAAAGGAAATTATATTGTCATTGTTCTAAAATTTATAATGCATTCGAGTATTATAACAAGAATCAATTCATGAGCTCAAAGGAATCTGTTGTCTTTATACAATACATCTAAATAAAACAAGGAGACAGATGGAGAACCATGAGAATTAGGTTTTTCATTAGTTTACATTGATATTGCCAAATTTTAGGAAAGAGTGG
This sequence comes from Picea glauca, assembly GCA_000966675.3. Taxonomy (NCBI): domain Eukaryota; kingdom Viridiplantae; phylum Streptophyta; class Pinopsida; order Pinales; family Pinaceae; genus Picea; species Picea glauca. Next base: position 638,986 of record JZKD02S1628598.1, read on the forward strand.
GCATATATTGACTCAGATTAGTTGGGTGAGAATTGGAAGGTGAATTTTTTCCTTCTTTGGTTGTCCATTTTTCTTTTGTCACCTTACTAGGTAAGGAGCGATATCCCACTGATAGTTCTAACGATGAATAATGTGTTGGGAAGCTTTTCTTGGAGTTTTTGCAATAGGACTGCATTTGTAATTGCAACAATTTTATCATGCTCAAAGTTGCAGCAATTGTAGAGGAGTTGCAGCTCCTACAGAGAGTTGTAGCCACTGTAATTGCTCTTGTATAGCAATGTTAGTGAAAGAAGAGAATAGTTTCCTTAATAAATATGTAAGAATATCATAAAAGTAGCATATGGTGGGAAGATTCATACCTTGCTGAAAAGTGAGACAAATTGGATGATGAAGGTATTAAGAGAGGATGAACAATTGAAAAAAGGTACTAAACAAGTGCTAAAAACATGTCAATTTAGGCACCCGTCACGTGGATAGGAGGCGTTTGTTGGATTTTGTCTATTACGAGTCTAGAATGACATCATCAAAATATTGTATTAAATGTGGATCATGGAGAAAAAAAATATCCTCTAGTTACTCCTAGAAGTGGGGGGGGGAGGGGGCATTACTATGTAAAAATAAAACCAAAAATACAATATAAATTCACATTTTCTTACCCTATAGTCTCCATCCCTAGTCGAGGGAGTGTGGGAGCTCTGGGTCTTCCCTATATCCCACATATCTGTATGGATAGACCTTAAATTGTACCAAGAGATGGTGCTAGTGAAAAAATAAGCTCATCCAGAAGACATTTTACATAGCACAACTCCCACCCCTCCTCATCAAATTAACCCATCAACTCATGTGAGGCTCCTTCAGTCCTACATCCTTGATCTCATGGTGTGGGTGGATGGTCGAGACCTCTCAAAGAAAAATGTGCACACAAATAAGTAGAATGTGAATTCCCCACCAACTACTCATCTTCATGCAACCAACTAATGCAGAATTGCAGTAAGAAACACTTAGGCCCAACCAAGGTAGGTCCCCAAAAACACTCTCTCCATGGTCATATATTGACCACCTGAAACTCAATGATAACCATACAAACCCTTCACTCATATCATGCCAACAAAAATATTCCAATTCTCTAATCACTCAATATCATCTAGCTTAATAGTTGAGTCATGCAACCTATAACCATCTTGGTAGTAGATCACTAATAACTATTCCATTGGCTTATCCCATCGCCTCAATGGTAAATTGTTTCCCATGACTCCATATATGGGAAAGTTTGTCATGAAGTATAGATCCTATAAGGAGATCTCCACTCACTCATCCTACATAACGAACACCTCTGCACATCCACATCCCATTACTCAATGATCTTTGACACTAATGTATCCCCTACTAATGCCAAGGTGTTCTCAAGGAATATGAGAAACCTCCACCTCACCAGTAGTTGCTCAACAACTTGACCCCCCTTTATTTGTTCTCATAGGATTTCAAAGTCTTTGCCTATCATGTGGACCCTCATGACTCTTTTAATTTCGTCACAAAATATCCTCAATTAGCTTCAATGCATGTACATTCCACATTTTATGTGTCTCTATTGTACACCTATTCTCCAAATAGGTGAACCTTCAATGTAAACATATTCATTTAGTAGGTATGCTCTCATTGCACACCAATTTATTCAACAAGTACATTTCTACTTGAATAGGTGCATGAGAAGCATGACTGCGAGGCCATATTTTTTGTTTTCCATATAGAAAGTATCTTGAAAATTGTGCACCTAGATAAAAATATTCCAAGGCTCCCATCAAGCCCATAAAACCCTAAACTAGGAAATGAAACAAACAAAAATAAAGAAGAGGTTTACATACCTAAATTGGAACTTACAGAACTAAAAGTTGGCTATCGAAATGAAAGATATGTTCTTTGGAAAAGGTGGATCTCATGATTATCTTGAAATTAACCAAGTATAAATGATTTTCAAACTTTGGGGTCTTAGCCTATTTTTAAACTTTTTTAGAATTTATTTTTCTCTGTTTGGCATCATGCTAGCTTCTTTTACACATCATTTATGATATTATATTTCTTTTCTTCAGTCCTTCTTCATTATGAGCTTCATTTCTCATCATTAGGCACTTCATCATAATTCCCTTGTTTCTATTGAAGTTCAAATGCATGAAAATTGGGTTCAAATATTTGTTTTTCATTTTTCTTGCATAAGTGGTTTTATTTTCAAAATCACTTTTAACAATGGTATTATTTGCATCTATTCAATTAATTTATGGGAACGCTAGTTGTGTTGCACCACTATTTTTTAACTCGACATTATTACTATAGATATGCTTCTTCAAACTAGCATATATGTAATATACCACATCAGAGTAAAACTTTCCCTCCATGGGTTCACATTGATTAGTACACTTTTGCATTCAGGAATCCATGCTTTGTATCCCCTTAAGTATCAAGAGTTCCTATACTCTATGACCTGGAGTTGAGTTGCATGCTTCTTCTCCTTCAAATCATTAACCATTTCCCTTTGACTGCCTCACGTTTTTATTGGTATTATCAAGTTACACTAAACTTTATGTTGTCAACCCATTGTCTCATCCATATCGTGAAGATCATTTAAAATATTTGTTCACCATTTATCTACCCTCGAGGAGATTTCCATTAGTCCCCACCCCTTGGTCACCTCCACTTGTTATCATTCTCTTTGAATTGATTCATATGGTTATTTTTTAGGCACTCATATCCTTGCATGTACCACTATCTCAAATTATTTTATTCTTAATTGGGAAACCATAAATGTGCTCACTGTCACATTTGTGAACATACATAATCTCCCTTTCCATCATCCCTAGTCAACTTTTTCAGAGCAGTCTACAATGAGTCATCCATAGTATCCCTATGTTTTAGTCTTCCATAATATTTTCTTAGTTATTTATTCCACTAAATGTTCATCATTAGGGTTACATATCCCTATTCATCCCCTATTAATATACTAAATATTTTCATCATCGCCCTCCCCCATTCTAGTGGGCCGATACTTGGACTTATTCCCATGTTATGAGGTCAACCTTGTTATTATGAATTTAAAAAAAGGAATCATTGAGTCCATCGATATTTTCCTCTCTCAACCATATTGGTATTAGTCCTAGTCATTCATGTTCATTATCCTTGTATCAAACCTCATGATAAAATGCAGATGTTCCCTCATACTTTCTTTTTAGTGTATCTTCTCCTATCTAGTAAGACATTTATATTCTAGGTATTTGATCTAGAGGTAATATGTACCTTGGCCTCATCTACCTAATTGATGGGTTACCTCTTAATAGGAAAGAGAAGCCCTCATTTACCCTTGACTTAGTTAGTTCTCACATGCTCAACATCTATTCAGTATCTCAATGTGAAGAATCATACAATTTGATTGCTTCCAATATCTTAGTTTGGTCAAAGAACTTGAACACCCTTGACTTTTTTCACCTAGTTTTTGTCTATTTGGGAGATTAATATTCCATGAATTTTTATTATGTCTGGGTTACATTGGAAAAAAGTATACAACTTCAATTGCAATTATATTTATCTATTTGGATTTTTTTAGTTTGGTCCACTTGTGATTAACTTTCTTTTAAGTAGTTCTTGATCCCCTCGTTATAACATTATTTGGCCCTCATAGAGCATCTAATTCCTTGTTTACTAGGACATTATCATTTGCATGTATTTTCTCCAAAAAATCACACATTATATAATTTTTTGATCATATACATGCTCTTATCTTTTAAGAAAGAAGCACATATATATACACATTTACACCAAAAAAGTGTGTATGCATTCCAAAAATTGAAAAAATAAAATAAATGGATGATAATTTCAGACTCCCAATAAAGATTAATAAGATATAAATACTTTCACATAATTCAATTACCAAAAAACTCAACCAAAATTTAAGAGTATAAAGTGAGTTCAAATATTGGAGAAGGGACCGTCATATTTACAAGAACCCTTATGCTAGATAATTTACTAGAGATCTTCTAGGACACTTATTGACTATTTCCCCTCAACCCAAATCCCCATAATTATGAACGCTTATTATACCTGCCGCCAGGAAGTCTATATAGAAATCAATTCGCGTTGAATATATATTACTATTACAAAAAATATTGACATTTTTTACATAGTTTTACTTTAGAGGCTGGATTTTATTATCATTTTTAAATATTCTAATTAATTTATTTGTTATTCCATTGGATTATAAACTTGAACTCTTATTCTCGAGCAACAGGCTTCTGTCTTCTCGATATTGAGAATGACCTTCTGGGAAGTTTTTAAATGTCATATTTATTCACATTGCCTTGTCAGTATTGAGGACCACTGGCATGTGGAAGTTTTTTGAACGACATATTTATTAACATTTCCTTCCATTGACATTTTTTCCATGAAATTTTTTTCTCGAGTTTATATAAGGTATAAAATCATTTACAAGGCAAGATAGAAGTGGAAAAACGGTGAGCTATGGACTGTGGTTGGTGCCCAATAACAGTGAAAATGACCAATACAATCACACTAACAGCCCTTCTTCAAGGCAAGACCCTCGAATACTATAAAGAACAGTGAGAAACAATCACCAAAAATCGCTTTTCAGAAGCATTCAAAGAAACTGTCAAAACTATCAAAGTAAAGAGGGACGGATTTCATCGATCAGTAGATGCTAAAGTAGGAGATAGGACTCTCGATCCCGTTATCGCAATGGAAGATCGAGATTCTTCCTGCCTCCTCATTTAATGCTCTCTTTGAGAGAGTGTCTGCCTCACTATTGTAAGATCTGGATATGTGCCGGAAGCTGATGTTTGTGAAACCTTTTGATAGATCCAGCGTTTTTTGTTTCCATCATTCGACGTGGACTGAATGGAGCTTGGATTTTTGAGTAATACAGTCGATGATGACTCTCGAGTCACCATGGACGAGAAAATGATTGATGGACCAAGTAGAAGCTAACGAGAGGGAAGCCCAAAGCCCCATGAGCTCCGCTTTCGTATTTGTTCCTGGACCACATTTGAGAAACCACTTTGTGATTCTCGATGGATGAGCTTTGAAAATACCTCCAGCCCCACAGTAGAAACCATTTGATCGGGCCGCTCCGTCAAAGCATGCAACGGTGTACCCTTCAGGCAGACTAAGGTCAATCGCTTTGTAGAGGAAGGGCTTTATTGTTGACGACTGCCAGTTGAAGGTGGCCAGGACTCTGTAAAAAATGGTCTGTGTCGAAGGAGGCCAATCCTCAAACAGTGCTCTGTTTCGCTCGATCCATAGTTTCCAACTGACGTGGGAAGACATAGAAATCAGAGTGGAGTTATTTAAGTGCCACGAGTTGAAACAATCAGAGATTGTGTCTCCGCTCCTAGAGAAAGGAAGATTAAAATGTTTTAACAGTTTGTTCCATACATCCATCAAAAACTCACAGTGGATCAAAAGATGGTGTATGTCTTTTGGCATGTGGCGACAGAGAGGGCAGATTCTAGGCCCTTCCCATCCTCTCCGGCGAAGCGATTCCCAAGTTAAGATCTTTTATTTTCCAGCAAGACAAACAAAAAGTTTATATTTTAGGGGAACCTTCCAATTCCAAAGCTGAAGAAACCAAGAGAAATCGGATCGAATATTTTTCTATTTCAGAAGTGCATCATAGATATTATTTATAGATAGGATGCCCGAGGCATCCCCTCCTACCCACAACAGAGAATCTGGCTCATCAACAAGGGATATGCCAACACTTTTAAGAGCAGAAGTGAAACGATTCCAATCAATTGCCCACCACCCATGAAATGACAACTCACTACATCCCATCCAATTATCTGAGAGAGAGGGGGTTCTAGTTGGAATTCTGACTTGTGCAAGGTGTTGTAAATTTAAAGAGCAGAGCTTCGAACAAAAAGATGGATGGAGAAGCGATCTGTCCTCTAGGCCAATAATCTTATCCCTTCCGATTTTAATCTCTGTGCTAGAACCCAGCTTCCATTGGAGCCAATGAAGAATTATAGGAGAAGAAGCGACCAGGCCCTTCCAGAATGTGGATGCCCTCTTTAACTGAAGGGTTGGCTTACGAAGCCAGTCATAGAGTTGTAGGGAGCTAAGGTATTTTTCCAATAAAATTCGGTGCCAAATGTTGTTGTGAGTAACAGCTCTCCAAAAATAACTAGCTAAGAGGGTTGTGTTGAAGGTGAGTAGGTTTTTTAGACCCCATCCACCTGCCTTTCTAGGCTTTTTCAAATTCTCCCAGCTGCAGAGGTGAAAACTGTGTTTACTCCCATGGCCATTCCATAGAAAGTTGGAAGGGAGTCTCCGGAGAGTATTGATGGTCTTTTTAGGAATCCTCTCAAAGGTCATTCAGAAAACCGCCAGGCTTTCCAGCACTGATTTAACTAGGGTTAGATGACCGCCAAGTGAAATCCATTTATTACACCAGCCACCTATTTTTCTTTCAAAACATTTAACAAGCCAATTCCAATCTTCGGGAGAGGAGGCTCCCAGCTTGAGCTGGAACCCAAGGTACCTGAAACCTTCACTCAGGTCAATAAAAGTGAAGGGAATGGAATTTTTGAAATTAAGAAGTTCTGGCTCCGATAGTCCCCAATAGTGGACTGAGGATTTTGAGTGATTGATGGAAAGCCCCGAGACTAAGAAGAAGCAAAATAACACATCCTGGATAACAGTCCACTTCGCTAGATCATCTTTCGTCATGAGGAGGACATCGTCGAAAAACATAAGGTGAACGATCTTTATGAACTTTGAAACTTTAATGCCGGAGATTTGGTGTTCAGTGAAGCTTTTGGTGAGAAGGAGGATGAGACCTTCCATGATCAAAATAAATAGATAGGGGGAGAGTGGGAATCCCTGATGGAGGCCCCTCTCATTTTTAAAAAAACTTGTGGCCTCTCCATTGATTATAACTGCGAAATTGGCACTAGTGACACATGCTAGAATCCAATTTGTAAACTTGTCTCCAAAACCAACAGCATTTAGCACAAGCCTAAGAAACTCCCAATCAATGTCGTCGAAATCTTTTTTGAGGTCAAGTTTCATGACCAGCGCTTTTAAATTTTTCTGCTTGATGTTGTGGATGCACTCGTGGGCTCCTCCGATAGCATCCTGGATTCTTCTTCCCTTTAAGAATCCGATTTGTTCCGCCGATAGACTCCTTCCAAGGAAGGGCTTGATCTGGTTAGAGATGACTTTAGAGATTAACTTATATATGAGGTTGCATAGGGAGATCAGTCGGAAATCATTGAAAGAGAGCAAGTTGATTTTTTTCAGGATCAGGACCAGGAACGTAGCATTTAGGCTTCCAGAAATTTTACGTTTAATACAAGAGTCTTCCACCATATGAAGTAGATCCACGCCTACGAGATCAAAAAAGAAAATGAAAAATTATGTTGTCCAGCTGTCTGGCCCAGGACTTCTCTCTTTTTTAAAATGAATCAGAATGTCTTTGAGCTCTGAAAGTGAAACAGGTTTAAAAAGATCAGAAGCAGCTTCTGCAGAAATAAAATGTGGGAAAAGGTCGGTTGTCAAGGCCTTTTCAAGGAGATTTTGGTTGCTGGAAGCTTTGTAATGTTGTTTAAAGTGAGTGGTTGCCTCCGCCTTTAACGCTTCCTTCCCTCGAATGGTCCCGTTCCCGTTGCTGTCAATAGACCAAATAGTTTTCTTACTCCTGTTAAAACTTGCCAGCTTGTGGAAGAACTTGGAATTAGAGTCTCCGCTCTTTAGCCACGTCGCGCAGCTGCGCAATCTCCAAGCATTTTCCTCCTCTCGTAGGATGGTGGCAATGTTTTATTCTAGTGACGATAGGCTAGTTGTCTCCTCCACTGATAAGGAAGAAATAGATGAAGTAATGATGAGCTTTTTAATCTCCGACTCCAACACATTTAATCGGGCCTTTTCCGCTAATTTTAAATCCATAAACCATGATTTTGATTTTGATTTGAGAACCTTAAGTTTCCAGGCAAGTCGCCGCTGTGGGTTGTCTTCGGCAAGAAAACGATGGTCCGTCCAGACACTGTGGACTAAGGCAGAGTAGTCCTCATGCAGAAGCCAATGGTGATTAAACTTGAAAGGAGTCGATCGGTGTAGCACAGGGGGCATCAACTGAAGGAGGATTGGGGCGTGATCCGATACGAAGGGAAACTCCACCCACGAGGATGGAAAAGTAGAATAAGTCAAGAAAGCATCAACTACAAGAAACTGATCTAGACGTCTGGCAATGGCCTCTTTACCTCAATGCCCGTTACGCCAAGTTGGAACCAGATAGGGGGCTGGACATCAATCAACTTGTTTGATGCGAAGAGCTCTCTGTAGGAGGCTTCAGTAGGACCAGGCAAGAAGGATCCTCCTTAATGTTCTTCTGCCGCAAAAATAATGTTTAGGTCTCCTCCAAGAATGAGATTCGGTAAGGAGAGAAGACCATTGTCTGCCAGGTGTTTCCAGAAAAGTGGTCTGTTCGAGCAAGGGCCATAGACGTTTAGGAATGCCACCTCCTGACAAGTAGCTAAGTAGTGGCTTGTCAAAATAATGCCCCCCCTCAACAAGAATGGTCTCAACTCAAAGAGGTTAGGATCCCAGGCCACCAACAATCCACCAGAGTTACCTAGGGAGCTTGCAGCCGCAGTGACCCACGAAGAATGAAATTGATGCACGAAATCTCTGGAATTTTGATCGGACATGAGGGTGTCTTGGAGAAAGATGAGATTTGGCTTTGAATTCTCCAGCAGTCTTCGGAAGGAAGCAACCTTGAGGGGGCCTTCGATCCCTCGAATGTTTAAGGAGAGCACAATCATTACTTTGATCGTGCCAAGGCCTTCCATGCTCTAAGGGCCTTTCCGTCCTGAGTGGGAAAGTCAGAAGCAGAATGTTGTGAGCTCGATAGCTCTTTTTTCTTCCTGGAACTTCACGTCTAGAGAGGAGAGAATTTTGCTCCAATGCCTCGCGACCAAGCATAGGCTTTAGTGTCTTTTTCGGAAGGAAGTGAAGAAGAAGTACCCGGCTCTATGGCTGGAGTAGTGAGTTCTTTACCACAATACACTGGTGACTGGGAGAGGTTGTTCGAAAGGTTACCGGAAGAGGTCGAGGAGTTCAACGCTACCAGTAAGCTTACGTGATCCTCCTCAAGTTGACTAAAACTCGAAAGCAAAGGAGGGGAAACAACTTGTAGTAAGGGGGAGGGCGAAGGATCTTGCTGCCCAACCATGGAGGAGGAAAGAGGTTGTTTCATCTTGGATAGGGGAGGAGGGGGATGGTTGTTCGCAATGAGGGGAGGAACCAGGATCTCAGTAGGGCCAGACGAAGGAAGTAGGCAGTGACTAGGGGGTTTATTGAGGGTTGTGGGTAGAGTAGCCTCGCCATCGGGTAAGGGGATTTTATAAGGGGATTTTATCACTGCGAGAGGTAGAGAGGCAAGGGTAGTCAATTAAGGAAACCTTTTCGGCTTCAGAAAGTGTTCTAAAGAGGGAAGGTCAGAGTAGGTTCAGTTTAAACAACGAATCTTCAGGTTGTCCAGGTAAGGGTTGGGAGACAGGGCGAAGGGGAGAATCTAGGTAGACCAGGGAAGGGTCTGCCTCCAAATAGTTAGGGGGGTTGAGAATAAGATCATTATCTTCAGAGGAATCGATAGGTGACTTACCCGGGCAATCTCGGCGGAGATGGCCAGTTTCACGACAAAGGTTGTAGCAGAAAGGGAGTCTGAGATAGTCTAGTTTCTGAATAATTTTTCACCCTCTCCAATCGATCTCCAATGTTTCTGGTAGGCCAGAAGTGATGTCTATCTCTACCAGCACTCTTCCCATTTTTCTCAAAGGTCCACTGAGAAACTGTGTGTCAAGTGCAATGAACATCCCCAGGGATTTTCCGATAGCTGTCAAGGCTTCTTTGTTTCAGAGATGCAGTGGGAGACCCGTGAGAAGTACCCAGAGGTGTCAATGAAAACTCCTGACATAGAATTAAATTAAAATCATTCCAATCTAATTAATTAAAAATGTTTTGGACATGGATCTGTGAGTAGCTTCCTACGTAGATCTTACCTGTTGAACCAGCGGGCAGGGTGGGGCCTAGAGCAACGATGCTGTAGAGCGTCTGTTGTTCTTCAGAGCCTCCTTGTTTTCTCATTGTAGCTCTTCATTTTTTGAAGCTACGGAACCTGCGACATAAAAGTGGAACAAAGAAAGAACGATGGTTGAAACTTTGAAACCCTCACTTCGTTTATGTGTGGAAGGATTTGGATGTAGGACGAATTTACTGTGTTTATGTGTGTGGAAATATTTTGATGTAGGACGACTTTACTACGGACTAGGAATCATGACGAGGAATTATATTTTCTTGAGCGACCTCTCTTTGGATTTCACTACAACCAGCACTGAGTTGCTAACTAGGTGACGAACTGTTGCTACTGGTGCTTAATAAACCACTAAACTTTATCATTTGAGTAAATTTTTGTTTCTCACTGTGTGCATATTTGAAGGGAGGCTCGGAGAATTTGGAGTATTCATGGATCTCTGAAGGATACATTTGAAATACAACAAAATGGGTTATCCATATATCTACTCATATCCTTCTTCATATACTTTTATTTACATTCATATACATAATTCATCTAGAACTTTAGTTGCAATGTTTTTTTATCTATTATGTGCCCGTTACCTAACTTTAATGATAGGGGTTATTCCCTATCACAGAAATGGTGACTCCACTGGGGAGAACTCTATGATTTCTTCCTTTTTTTTAGGTTTCCTCTCTATTTTTCAGCGTTACAATTTAAATTGGTTAGTTATATTTATCTTCTTCCTTTCCTTTCACTTCTTATTATATATTAAAAAAAAAAGTTTTAATACATTTAATCATTCTTTTTACATTTTCTAGAATTTATACTCACCTATATTTAGGGAAAGAAGTGTATGTACATGTATTTACTTCAATAAAATAATTTTGATACACATTTTTCCTTAAGTAAAAGAATGAGGAACTCTCATTTCCTCCTAGACATAAATGTATACTTACTTTTTTCATTTTTCCTTGATGTTTTAACTTTCCAAACCTTTTTATTTGAAACATTTGAAGAGTGTGTTCTACATTCATAAGGAATTAGCATCACCATAGTTCTTGGAATTTTCATTTTGGTTTTAAAAGTTGAGAAAAAAAAAAAAACATATTTTATGTTTTAGGTGCATTTTTAGTAGTATATTATAATTTCATTTTCTTTGCATCATTTTTTGTTTGATAATATTGCATTATATCAATTCGAAAACAAAAAAGGAAATTACATTTTCTCAATTTATTATGTTATATCTCTTAAGTTATTTATTGTTCAAAATTTATGGAAATAATGCATGGATTCATAGAAGGATTAGCATAACTTTTAAAATTCATTAGTATATTTATTATTGATAGCATTTTTTGAGTCTTAAAAACATCACAAGTTTCACCCTCAGCTTCCTTGAGTAAAGAATAAATCTGAAAACAAACAATTAACATTTAAAATAAACTAGAATTTTTCTTTATAGCAAACCCACATAGTCTAGGTGTAGAGCATTGGTCCAGATTGGATAGTAAACTCTCCAAGGTTGCAAAAATGAAACTAGAATTACTAAGGAGTGAAAATACATTAGGATTAGAATATGTTTGTAAGAAATGATTCCTAACATGCACTTCAAGCATGAGGTTAAAGTTGATCAAGCATTGAGATTATCCCCTCTTGCTTGTTTAGTGGGTCCAAGACCGAGTCTTAGTTCTCTACCCATATATAGAAACCTAACCGATGACTGTTATGTATAATTTTTAGTTGAAAAGTGATAATATTAGTGGTGTTTATTTCCGTTTTAACCTAGCTGAATGAATGTGGGAAGTGCATGTGGTACCCGAGATATATTCTTAACATCCATTTTATCTCCCCTAGATGGTTCCCATACTCATGAGGATACTTGAACATTGGGTAATTGTTACATGAGAGTTATCATAATCGTGTCTCACACCTTTGTTAGTTGGAAATGGGTATGAACCATCCTAAGCTATTACCTGATTTAATTTTAGGTCATAACCACCTTGGATTAAGCTTTGGGAGAATAGTATTCCTGTTTTTTTCTTCTCATGAAATTCTTAGTTGAGTCCTTGGTGATTAAAGAGTAGAGATCCTTATGTTGTGATGGACTTTTTTTTTTATTACTTCAGTTTAAAATGGTTGATCAATCACTACATATATATCAAAGGACTAGAGGTCTCCCTAAAAAAACTTGAATCCACCTCCTACGAGGTGAAGGTTAAATGATCTTATCGCATAGCTAAATGAGTTAATACCTTGAACAATCCTGTAAGGGAAGAATAACTTCAAGAAGATCCTAAATCTAAAGAGTTGTTGGCCAAATGGGAATTTAATAAATTTGAATGAAGATATAAGTGGACATACTATAAGGGTGCCATCCCCTCCCCAGTGTTAGTCTCTAACTTCATTAATGATTGTTGAGTTATTCTCTTCCATACCCTGTCTATCCCTAGCATTATTTTGCACTTTGCTTTCTATGCTTCTATGGTGTTAAATTGAGATTTGATTTGTATGTTGTATGTTTATTACCATGTTTTAGTTTGATTAAAGTAGAATTATATAGCTTAGAATCTCTCCATCAAATCACAAGTCATTTTTCTCTTTTTAAATTTGAATTTTGGCTTATGGAAAAGGGCGCTACAAGAATAGAAATGTTCTTGTAGAGGTAGGAATAATTATCATTTTGGATGTGCCACTTCACTAAATCATGTTAGAAGACACCAACTATATTATCCTAAATTCCATCATGATTGATGATTAAATATCTAATCATATCTTCAATATTATACTCACTTGAAGAGATTGGGATTGTACTCATCCATCTTGAAATCATATCACATGTTTGTTGGTTTCATAGGATGATGGAAAATAGATTACACCTGAGACTTTCATTATATTTGGTTTTAGGTTATACAAAATTTGCAGGTCGCCAACCTCTTCCAAAACATTTTCAGAAGATCTATAGTTGTTGCTGACAAAAACCCTAGACAGACTCTGAAATTGAGTGATCTACATTATGGCACCTAAGAAAAGTGGGAAAGTTACCTGACTAGAACTAGAGGTCATTGGATTTCTTGAGGCTTATCCATAAGTTTAACAAAAATTCAGAGAATAAAAAAACAGAGGTAGAGTTGGACAATAATTTGCTTGTTCCAAAAGATGAGCCTAAAGACAATAAAGGAATCCAGTTCAGAGGGTCTAATAAGCAGCAACTCAGACCATCAAAACTGAAAAAAGAGGAGCCTGAATAGTTCAAATAAATAAATCCAAATTTATTCATTGATTTGAATAAGTTTTCACTTGAGGAAAGTTATGAAAAATGTAAAAAATAAGAAGGGCAGAAATCAATACAATCAATACTTTGTTTTTTCCTTGTTTTAGTCTTTATCCTCAAGAGTAGTTTCTGAAAATACGGAGATGAATTATTTGAAATCAAAAGAGGTTTCTGTTGCGAATGGTCCCCTTCACAAAAATCTCTCCCGGTTTTTACGCAACTATCACATTTTAAAAGGTTCGAATATATCCTTGAGGCCTATTTTTCAGAGATTTCACAATAAATGATTTCATGTTTTAGTGACCAGTTTTTTGGCGAGGTTTCAAAGAAGTTGGAGATGAATTTTTGGAAACCAAAGGACAATTTTGTTGGGAATGGGCCCCTTCACAAAAATTTCTCTCTTTTTTACACAACTATCACCGTTTGGAAGATACGAAGAGATTTTTGGACCCTATTTTTCAGGAATTTGCCAGATTTATTTTCCTAAAAAATCTCATGGACAACAGTTGATAACCCACCTAATTAATTCGACTTGGAGATCAGATCTGATCTCCTCCTTGATTATTTGAAACATTAAATTAGATATAGATGAGGAGGTTTCCAAATCCATTTCTTTTGGGTCTTGATAAATATGTATTCTTTCTATATAAACAGGGTAGAAAGAGAAGTGAAGAAGGGGGGATGGGTTGGGAACCATTAGACAGTTTTGAAGAACACTCTATTGTTAAAAAAAAATGTATATTTCAATTGGTACTAAATGATAAATCAAATATGATGGTTAGATTTCTAATTCTTTTCTATTTTTATATCTTTTTCCTACTTGAATGCATGTTAATATTCTACAATGCATATGATGTATCTTGTTTATGGGTAAATCATGAAAACTTTACTAATTGTTTGTTCATAATCGGATTTTCTTTCAAGTATTTTTCTCTTGTGTCCTAAACGATATTTAGGATCAAGAGTTTTATGTGTGAGTGGACAAATTGAAAGCTTACATATTTCCCCTTTCTTTATATTTCTCTTTCCATATGATCTATTAGATTGGCTACCATTTACTAAGCCATTGAGATATGTTTTTTCTCTTGCATGTTTGAGGCATATTTTTCACATTATCCTTAACCCAAACTTCAACTAATTCAAAACCTAAATGAAAAATTTATCCAGAAAACCATTGTAATAACTTGGTGATGCCCTAGCTTTCCCTCTCACAATGAATTGCAACTTTAGGGACTAACATTTTTTGGCGCCATTGTCGGGGATGGAGGAATGGAGTATTTATCCCTCGGAGAACGACAACGATTAATTCTAGCTCTTTATTGTGAACAGGAGTTGGACACTTTTTTTTACTGTATCATTCACCTAACAACTCCATGAAGGAAGAATCCATTGGAAACTCCACTGATCCAAGATGTCGAACTCTATGGAAGCTATTTTTGCGCGAAGGTTTGCACCATTTAATTTCTCTGATATTGTTGGTTTCCCTAATGATGTTCCCACTATAGATATATGGGGAGTTTTCCTTTCACGGTTCAAAGGAAAGGATGAGGAAAATATGGCACTACATTTTATTGAGTTTCATCAATGAATGTATCAACTGAATATACATCATGGAGATGTATTGATGAAAATGCTCATGTCTTCATTGGATGGCTATGAAAAGAAATGGTACAAAACTCTTCATGCTTCTAGTATTTCCTCTTTGAAGATCTTTCTTGATTTTTTTTATTCACGTTGCAAGAGAATTTATCAAGCTGAAAGGATTTTTGAGCATTGTTGTGAGGGATATGCTTTATATATTCAAAATTTAGCAGTTGATTCCTCTAGCAGTACATATGCTGATAATGATTACATCGAGGAAGAGGAAGAAGATTCATTATCAATCATATCTTCTTCTAAATATGTCTTACAGTAGGAATATTTTCAACATTCTAATCTTGAGATTCATAACAATTATACTTTAGATGCATTTGGAATCAATCTGAATGTTTCTAATAGTAGTGACTATGATACAAATGTTGTCCCTAATCTATTTGAAGATAAATTATTGACTGGAGAAATTCTTGTTGAAGACCATATTGTAGATCAGGAAGAAAAACCAGTAGCTCCAAATGTAATTGATGTTGTTTCATATGTTTCTTATGGTCAAAATTATGATGATGATAAAGAAACATATATGTGCTCATTGTTTCAATATGATCGTGAAGTAGAGGTCCTTGGTTTTAAGAATTCATTTTTTTTTTTCAAATCAACCTTTATTTGATGAGTATGATGATGATCTTGAAGTCCTGCATCCAGATGTTGATGATATGCGAAATTCTAACCAACAAATTCATGAAGGAATCTAGTCCATCATCCATGAGGAGACGAAGCCAGTGTATGATAGCTATGCATCTGAAAGCAGCGTTGAATATGAGGACCAACCTCTTGATTCTCATGATGATAATGTTGTTTTGAACATTGTTATCCAAGAAGCATATGAGTAGGTTCCATATTCTTTTGATAAAACAAGTGATCTTAAAATGAATTATTCTCTCATAATTGGAGCATAAATCATCAAGCAACAATATGGATTCTTCTATCAACTAGAGATGCAACAAAATTAGCAGGATCATCTAGCTATCTACATGGAGTTCGTATTTTCATGAGTTCAAAGTTTTGTAGTCTTTGGAATTAGAGAAAATTGTAGTTGTAAGTGTCGGTTGACCATTATCTTTATGCTGCAAACAGTTTCATATTTTTTGCATTAACGCATTCATCCGCAAATGGGTTGGCCATTCTATCACTCTAGTGTTTGATTGACTATATTGGAAATTTCATATCGCATGATCAACTTGCTCCTACCGGTTAGAAGTAGTAGGATGATTGAATAAGATTTCATTCGAGAAGTTTGTTTTCAATTTATTGGTATCATCAGTAATAAAGACTCCATAAGTCCAATGGAAATACTACTTGTAGTTTTGTGGTTGTTATTTTTGGATTGCAAATAAAGGAATGGTTGAACAGGGAAATAATTACAGTAAATGTTGATGATGACCAGGGAGATAAAGGCATTGGTCAGCAAGTTGTTAAAGTTTCATCATGAATTTTTGTCCCCAGAAGGAGCCAGTGTTAGTCTCTAACTTTGTTAATGACTATTGAGTTATTCTCTTCCATACCCTGACTATCCCTGACATTATTTTTCACTTTGTTTTCTATACTTCTACAATGTTAAATTGAGATTGCATTTGTATGTTTTGTGTGTTTATTACCATGTTTCAATTTGATTAAAGTAGAATTAGATATTTTAGAATCTCTCCATCAAATCACAAGTCCTTTTCTCTTTTTAAATTTGAATCCTGGATTATGGAGAAGGGTGTTACAAGAATAACAATATTCTTGTAGCGCTAGGAATAATAATCATTTTTCATGTGCTACTTCATGAAATCATGTCATAAGACACCCGATATTTTATCCTAAATACCATCATGATTGATGATTAAATATCTAATCGTGTCTTCATCATTATACTCACTTGAATAGATTGGGATTGTACACATCCATCCTGAAATAATATCACAGGTTTGTTGGTTTCGTAGCATGATGGATAATGGATTACACTTGAGACTTTCATTATATTTGGTTTTAGTTTATACAAGCTTTGCAGGTCGCCAACCTCTTCCACAACATTTTCAACAGATCTATACTTGTTGCTGACAGAAACCTTAGAAAGACTCTGAAATTCAGTGATCTGCATTATGGAACCTAATAAAAGTGAGAAAGCTACTTGACTAGAACCAGTGGGCATTGGATTGATCGAAGTTTATCGAGAACTTTCACAAAAAATCATAGAAGAAAAAAATAGAGGTAGAGTTGGATAGTCATTTGCTTGTTCCAAAAGATGAGCTTAAAGACAGTAAAGGAATCCATCTCAGAGGGTCTAATAAGTAGTAGCTCAGACCATCAAAACAGAAAAAAGAGGTTTTGATATTATGGTAGCTTCGGGAGGTATGAACCTCTATTGTGACCTTTGACAAGATTAGAATGTTCTGGAAGGAAGCAAAGAAATGAACAAAACTCTAGACAAGATCTCGGCTGCAAAAATATAATTAATATGAATTAATTAGTACCCAGAAGGAGAATTCATCCCAGGCAAGCCTACCAGAATTACTATAAATATAGGGCGCCGGTCTCTCATTATATACACTTCTCAGAATTGCAGAGAGCAGTTTCTATGCACTGCAATCCAACAGTTTTGTGCGCAAGTCTTGGGGAGGGTACTACGCCAGTTTTTGGGCGAGACTATCTATTCAGCTTGGTTACTTCTTGCTTGGTGCATTACCCTCTATTGGCTATTGTATTTCTACTAGGATTCTTTTCTTTGTCAAGGTCAAGGTGCTCAGAGGGTGGCCTTGGCCTACGATTGGGTGACAAGGGTATTGTCAATGGTAAAATGAGAACAATCTTTCATATTCTAATAGGTTATGGGCCCACACCTCCTTCATTCAGTCTAAACGCCAGAAGGAATCATAGCCGCTAGGATATTGAGCTCGTTGAGGAACTGTCACTAGGGTTACTAGAAGGAGCAACTTCCAAAGACACTAACGCTAGGGTTACTAGCAGAAGTAGTTGTAGAAACCCTAATCTCATATCCGACAACTTGTGATGGAGAATCGCACTCAAAAGGAAGATATTCAGATGCGCCCTAACTCAACACACCTTTTGGCTCTCTCAGGAGATAGAAACGATGAAGTTGAATTTTCAGATCAAGGCATGACCAGTTACCAGTCAACCGAAGACATGAGTGAAACAATCAGTCTTCTACACTACTCAACACTCACTAGTAGGAATAAATATGACATGTGGATAATCGATAGTGGAGCTTCTAGGCACATGATGGGAGATCAAGCCAGACTCTCAAATCTAAATGAGAATAAGACCTCGTACAAGGTAGATCTTGGAGACAAAACCACTTACCCCATAGAAGGATTTGGACAAGCCTCCATCAAAATGAAAACAAGTAACTATGTTCACTTAAGCAATGTTTTATATGTACCTGGTTTAGAAAAGAATATTGTATCGATATCTTGCCTATAAGACAAGGCAAACATAATATATTTCGTGGATGGAAAGGTGTTATCATGGCATAAAGACTCCAACATAGAGAATGCTAGGGTTATTGGAAGTCGTGAAGGAAATATGTATAGACTACTAGAAAAAAATGAAGAATCTCTTGTACACAACGAAGTCAACCCCAATGAGCTTTGGCACATAAGGTATTCTCACATTAACTATCAAGCATTGCCCTTTCTCAAAAGGATGGTTGAAGTAATACCAGAGTTGCAGTCTACACATGAAGGAATCTGCAAAGGATGTGCTCTTGGGAAAATATCAAGAAACCATTCCCAAGCAGCAACAATAGATCTAAGGAGATTCTAGATCTGATACACTCAGATGTTTGCGGTCCGATGCCAGTAAAATATGTAGGAGTATCTTCTTACTATGTAATCTTCATAGATGACTATTAAGGAAAGACTTGGCTATATCTAATAAATACAAAAAGAAGAAGTATTCATCAAGTTTCAAGAGTTCAAAGAAGAAATAGAAAACCTCAGAAAAAAGAAGATCAACACGCTAAGAAATGATAATGGTGGAGAATACATGTCAAAGGAATTTGTTTCATTCTGCAAATCAGTCAGGATTAGGAGGGAGCTGACTGTTCCTCATAATCCTCAACAAAATGGTGTAGCAGAAAGAAAGAATAGATCCATTGAAGAAACCGTAAAAGCCTTACTAAATGATCAAGGTCTATCCATGTTCTTATGGGGAGAAGCAGCAATGCCAAAAATATATGTGCAGAACATAAGTCCTCATCGTATATTGAAGGAAATGACACCAGAAGAAGCTTTCTCAGGTAAGAAACCTAATGTGGGAAATCTAAGAATATTTGGATGTCATGTTTACTCTCACATTCCCAAGGACAAGAGGAATAAACTAGAACCTTGAGGAAAAAATGGATATTCGTGGGATACAATGATTCATCCAAATCTTATAGAATATATATTCCAGAACAACACAAGACTGAAGTTAGCAGAGACGTAACATTCAATAAATCCATAGATGAAACTATTGAAGAAGAAGAGATTGAAGAACCTAATGAAGAAAACACAGAGAATGAAAATGATGAAAAGGAACAACCTGATCATCCTATGGAACCATGTGAAAACATTGATTCAGATATCATACCTAAAACCAAGAAACAACCAGCTTAGCTTGAAGCCACATTACAAGAGGCATAAAGACTCAAGGTTTCAGAAGTAACATTGAGAAAGATTAATAGACCTAAAGGATTCTCAAGTTATGTTGCATACATGACGAAGCTTCTAGATTAAGAACCTACCACATTTGAAGAAGCCGTGCAAACGGGACAATGGAAAGAAGCTATGGAAAAATAAAAGAAATCCATTATGAAAAATGAGGTATGGGAAATCATACCTAGACCTAAAGCAAAATTAGTGGTAACTTCAAAATGGGTATATAAGATCAAACATGCAACAGACGAAAGCATGGATAAATACAAGGCAAGATTCATAGCTAGAGGGTTCTCCCAAAAGGAGGGAGAATATTATGATGAAACCTTTGCTCCAGTGGCTAGATATACTTTCATCAAAGCTAAGTATATCTCTTGTTTCTTCCATGCGATGGAACTTACATCAGATGGATGTAAAGACAATTTTTCTCAACGGAGCAATTGAAGAAGAGGTATATATTGAACAACCCCAAGGATTTGAGGTACATTCCGGAGACACTCACATTTGTAAATTAAAGAAATCTCTATATGGACTCAAGCAAGATTCAAGGGCTTAGTATGCTAGAATGGACAACTATCTAACGAGACTTGGTTTCTCCAAGAGTCATACAGATCCAAACCTTTACTATAAAGTCATGGACAATGCACCTATAATTCTACTACTATAATTTGACGATATATTCATAACAGTTGAAGAGACTCTCATGATTCAGTGCAAGAAGGAACTAGCTTCTGAATTTGAGATAAAATATATAGGTCTCATGCATTATTACTTGGGACTAGAAGTATGGCAGAAGCGTGGTGAAGTATTCCTTGGAAAAGGAAAGTACGCAATAAAGATCCTTCAGAAGTTTGGAATGATGGACTGTAAGTCCATGGATACTCCTATGAATGCAGATATAAGAAATGTAAAAGATTCAGATTCTGATCTAGTAGATCCATCTCTATATCGAAAACTAATTGGGTCATTGATGTATTTGGTAAATACTCGACCAGACAGTTGCTTTTCCGTGAATACACTAAGCCAATTCCAGGTGGAACTGAGACATGAGCATTGGATAGCTGCAAAAAATATACTAAGATATATTCGTGGAACAATAAAATATGGATTGAGATATACCGCATATAGCGATATATAACTTCATGGATTAACAGACTCAGATTGGGCATGAAGTGTAGAAGACAAAAAGAGCACTTCATGCATGTGTTTCAGCTTGGGATCCGCTATGATATCTTGGGGTAGCAGGAAACTGAGGTCTGTCACACTCAGCACAACAAAAGCAGATTATATGGAAACATGTGAAGCATGCACAGAAGGAATATGGTTAAGGAAGTTAATATCTGATTTATTTGATTAGATTCCAAAATCGACCATAATATATTGTGATAATTAGAGTTGTATAAGATTATTAGAACATCTCGTGTTTCATGAAAGGTCAAAACACATTGAGATAAAACACTACTTTATTCGAGATAAAGTCCAGGAAGGAGAGGTAAAGCTCGAGTATATCCCCACTGATGAGAAGACAACAGATATCCTAACAAAACCTCTATCCAGAATAAAGTTTGGATATTTCCGAGAGAAGATGGGGATCGTGGAAATAACTCCCTTAGTTGAAAGGGAAGAAATGAATCTCTAGGTTGGGAGGGAGCACTGAAAATATTATTGAAGACATTTATTTTTGTGATTGAAAAATAGTCTAGCTCAGATAGATTCTTTCCTGTTCAGAAAGTGGATTGAGATTTCTGATGGACAACAATTTCCCATTGTGGTTAACATGGGAAATGGTCTAGATTGCTAATGTATCATAGATAACAACTTCCCATTGTGGTTAACATGGGGAGTGGTCTAGGGAAGTCTCTCTTCTTGAGGGTTACTCAATAATACTGGCCCGCCTCGTCGGACAATGATTTCTCATTGTGGTTAACATGAGGAATGGTCTGTTTTGGAGGTTGATACATGATAGTCTTTTCCTCTTGTGGTTAATAGAGGAAATGGTCTAGACATTCATTCCTTAGGGTTTATAAATTCTCTCCAGGGTTCACTTTGATTAGTGTATGAAGAATGGCCCATGGTGGGGAATGGTCTAGGCTCAACAATTAGGGATAGACATTCCTTGGGGAAGATTCATTCTCTCTAGGTTACACTTTTTTTAGTGTCAGAGGAATGGCCCAGGGTGTGGAATGGTACAGGCTCAGAAATAAAAAACAATCATTCTTCCTTGTTTGAGAAGAGTAGGGCATATAGCCCATTGTTGATGTTCTATACTAAGGGTAGATATTCTTTCAGATCTCACAGATGTGAATGAAATATTGGCCCAGATGGTTCAGTTTATTTTAACAATATTTTCTGTGCAGGTTGTCATTAGATGATTGTTATGGAGACTGCTTGTTTCTAGATAGTAGAGATATACTACTGTGGTGGATATGTTCCATTGTTTGTGAGTATGTGTCACGGTTTGAGTAGTTGTGTACTACCGTGGATAGACACAGTTGTGTTCTATCAATTGATATTGTACCAGTTGTCATAGGATATTATCTAGTTGGATAATAATGACGATGCTCGTGATACTACTAGTTGAATGGTCTGTTTGTTCTCAAGACCATACCTCCCTAGCTAGGAGGGAGTGTTGATATTATGGTAGCTTCTGGAGGTATGAACCTCTATTGTGAACTTTGACAAGATTAGAATGTTCCGGAAGGAAGAAAAGAAATGAAGGAAACCCTAGACAAGATGTCAGCTGCAGAAATATAATTAATATGAATTAATTAGTACCCAGAAGGAGAAGTCATCCCAGACAAGATTGCTAGAATGACTATAAATACAGGGTGCCAATCTCTCATTATACACACTTCTCAGAATTACAGAGAGTAGTTTTTGTGCATTGCAGTCTTGCATTTTTGTGTGCAAGTCCTGGGGAAGGTACTGCGCCAGTTTTTCGGTGAGACTATATGTTAAGCTTAGTTACTTCTTTCTTGGTGCATTAGCCTCTCTTGGCTATTGGATTTCTACCAGGATTCTTTTCTCTGTCAAGGTCAAGGTGCTCGGCAGGTGGCTTCGGCCTATGTTTGGGTGACAAGGGTATTGTCAATGGTAAAATGAGCACAATATTTCATATTCTAACCAGAGGAACCTGAATACTTCAAAGAAATACAACCAAATTTATTCATTAATTTTAATAAGTATTCACTTGAGGAAAGCTCTAAAAAATGTAAAAAATAAGAAGGGCAAAAATCAATACATGCAATACTATGTTTTTTTCCTGTTTTAGTCTTTATCTTCAAGAGCATTTTTTGAAACTATGAAGATGAATTATTTGAAGCCAAAATAAATTTTTGTTTGTAACATGCCCCTTAAAAAAACTCTCTCTCGATTTTTACACATCTATCACAGTTTAAGAGGCTCAAATATATCTTTGAGGGCTATTTTTCAAAGATTTCACAATAAATGATTTCCTATTTTAGTGACCAATTTTTGGCGAGATTTCAAAGAAGCCAAAGATTCATTTTTCGAAACCGAAAGAGGTTTTTTTGGGTAATTTTCCCCTTCACAAAATTTTCTCTCTGTTTTTACATATCTATCATAGTTTGGAATGTACGAAGATATTTTTGGACCCTATTTTTCAAGAATTTGCCAGATTTATTTTCCTAAAAAATATCATGTACATCAATTGATAAGCCACCTCATCAATTCGACTTGGATATCATATCTGATATCCTCGATTATTTGAAACAAGAAACTAAATATAGATGAGGAGGTTTCCTAATCCATTTCTTTTGTATCTTGATAAATATGTATTCTTTCTATATAAATAGGGTAGAAGGAGAAATGAAGAATGGGGGATGGATTGGGAAGCATTAGCCAGTTTTGAAGAACACTCTATTGTAAATACAACCATATATTTCAATTGGTACTAAATTCTAAAGATAGTCTGATGGTTATATTTCTAATTCTTGTCTATTTTTATATCTTTTTACTACTTGACTACATGTTAATCTTCTACAATGCATATGATGTATCTTGCTTATGAGTAAGCCATGAAAATTTACTGATTGTTTTCTCATCTGTCTTGAATGATATTTAAGATCAAGAGGTTCATCTGTGAGTGGAAAAATTGAAATCTTACATATTTCCCCTTTCTTTATATTTCTCTTTCCATCTGATCCATTAGATTGAATACCATTTACTAAGCCATTGAGATATTGTTTTTATCCTGCATGTTTGAGACAAATTTTTCACATTATCCATAACCCAAACTTCAACCAATTCAAAACCTAAATGAAAAATTTATCCATAAAACCATTGGAATAACTTGATGATTCCCTAGCTTGCCCTCTCACAGTCAAGTGCAACTTTAGGTACTAACACCCACCTAGCATGATTCCATGCCACCTAAAATCAAGCACATCCCTGATCCAAATACGTTGAACTTTAACTAACTCCTTATTGACCTGTAGAGCCTACTTATTTTGCATGTTTGTGATTTTACATATAGATATCATGTCTCACATACAAATCCTTTGTACTAGTGGTTTATTACAAATGATTTCAATATTAGTTTAGGATTTTGGGGAACCAATTCCCGATATATGATATTTTTGGTGGGGTATCAATCCCCCATCTCAAGAATCTCCATCACGAGAACTAATATCCCCATATCTAGAATTTCTATCAGGGGTACCAATAATCCCTTAGTAAATCCCAACAATGGAATAAGAACTCCATCATCTACTCTTGAAAGTGGCAGTGCTTTCTCTTTTAGGATGCCACCCTTTGAAATGCCACCTTTCAATACTAGTGCATTGCTTGTTTTTTTCACAATTTTAGTATATGAATAGGGAGTTCATATACCCATTTCCATGCATTCCCATTTGGAGGGATGCACTTCTCTTCATCGATATCAACTTTCAGGAGTGTATTTATTCCATCCTCCAGCATATCAATAGAAAGAGTATTTTTCTCAAGAATGGAGAAGATGCTCAATGAGGATTTCCCCCAAACATTTCTTACAACAAGAACTTTCCCATAAAAAAAATTCTTTTAGATGAATCCACCTTTGATTCCTGATGGTGGAAATACCATAGAAAGGGGTTTTATGAGTGGTAATATGATGAATTATTAGATTATGGGACAAGATACCAAGAATTAAAATTCTTTTACCTATCTTTTTCATGACATGGAATCTTTCCAATTTAATGAAGCTAACTAATGACTCGGTGTTGCATAATCATAGCTAGCCTCCGATACCTACCAAATTTCCTTCAAACATTCCTAAGTTTGAAGAAAAAGATGGAGAATATCCTAGTAATCAAATCATGACATCTCATTCTTGGTGCTCATCAAACTCATTGATGAAAATTATAACATTAGACTTTGCATCTTCTAGCATACCCTAAACAATATAGCCACAAAGTGGAATATCAAGCTTCCATGCATGTCGTACCATGACTTCACAACCTTGGGAATTATTTTTCTTAACCATTTCTAGATACATGTATTCTATGAGATAGGGATAGATTTGTTGACATTATTTCAACAAGACACATTCACTCACATCTCTGATCAAATTCATGAATGGAGAAGGAGAAGATGAATCATCAATGATGATATCTATAGCAAATTTTTAGATGTTTGATTTGTGAAAATAACTACTACTCTATATTTCTAAGGACGTGATATTATTAGTGGTTACCATCTAGGAACACAAATTTAAAGGGATGAGAGTGTTTGTTCCAATGGGGTGGGTTTTCCAAGAAAGGAGGGTGGTCCACATGGGTGGATCCCATGGAAAAGGCATGAGCCATGCTAGAAAGATGAAGCCCACTTTGGAAAAGAAGTGGCTCATAATGGAAATACTAGAAAGTCAAGAAAAACATTTCCAATAGAGGGTGGACAAAAAAAGGGTAAAGGAGGTGTCATTGTTTCATGGAAACCTTCACAGGAGACCTAGCTAAAAAATACACAAACAAAGCTTATGAAGAAAAGGAAGAGAGATACACAATGAAGAATGAGAATCAATGCATATTATGATCTAATCAATGAATGAGTGATCTTCGCTCATATAGGCAATGACATCTTATAATTAGGAATGCATGCATAATAGTGATGGTCTAAAATTACAAAGTCTAAAATAGAACTAGTCAGTTAACTCCCACTGAACTAGTGTGTCGAAAATATAAATTTCTCCAACACCCCCCCTGAACATCACTATGGAGTAAAAAACGAGTCCCTACTACTAGGACATTTTAGGTACTTATGTACAATGAAACTAATGAACACTTAATAAAAGTGAGGAAAGAGGGATTACCATGTGGGAACAAACCCCCCCCCCTCAAAAGATAATGTATCAAAAGAAGAAAATGGCAGCTGTTGGGAAACTATGTTCTTCACTACAAGGTGATCCCACAAATTCTGAAACTTCTGCTCACTGAAAGTCTTCGTGAAGATGTAGAAATATTTATGGATCTGATGAAGTCCTTTGGAAACCTATCTATCTTTGTACCTATTGATCCTATGGACCCATCTGCACCTAAAAATATTCCTTTCTGGTGGAATTGGAGCCAGATGCGAAGTTTGATTCTTTAGGAGTGAGTCATACTCCTTTTGCATCGATGCTTTCCATAATAGATTTCCCACAGACTTATTTTAGGTTTGTGGATGAGTATATTGAACCATATAGCAATGTATGGGCATCACGGGTTCTAAAGATGAAAGTACATGAGAAGGCTCTTCATGATGATATCGAGTCCTCCTCGAATCCAATGGATTTCCTGCAAGGATACCTCCTGCATGAAATGTGAATTGTTCCTTCTTGGGCATCTACTGAAGCTTCAACATTGGATTCTTATCTGGTTGTACTTCCTACTTATTTCCATGTAGAGAATTTGAGTATATGGAATCATGTCTAATGTCTGGAACTAGTGGAAGAAAAAGAGTATATGCATGTTGCATTGGAGGTGCATACAAAGTACTCTCCTTATCTGTAAGTATAATAGAGGATTCATCGTCAGAAAACTTAGTGAATTTATACAACCTTGACTTGTGATCCACCTCACCAATTGCAATGGTGGAATTGTCATGCATGTCAATTACTGAAACTGAATCTGGTGTAAATTCAACCTTTTTACCTTTCGGAGTGATCTGATAAACTGAGAGAAGATTCATAGAAAGATTTGGAACATGTAAAACATTCTCAAAAATACCATTATGGAGTTCTAATCTCCCTTCTCCTGCTACTACTACTAGAGTATCATCCCCCATGAGAATAGGGGGTCTTAAGCATGGAATCAAAGAAGAGAAAA
Source organism: Picea glauca (assembly GCA_000966675.3). Taxonomy (NCBI): domain Eukaryota; kingdom Viridiplantae; phylum Streptophyta; class Pinopsida; order Pinales; family Pinaceae; genus Picea; species Picea glauca. The sequence goes on from JZKD02S1628598.1 coordinate 665,920, forward strand.
CTTCCTCTTTTGTTGCCATATGATGGGATGCACTAGAATCTATAATCCATGAATCATATGAGGAATTAATTGCAACCAAAGCATGATGATTACCTTTCATAGGAGCATGATCTTCTTTCTTTAGCTTCTTGACTCCCTATGAAATGAAGTTTCCAAGGTTGTTCCATTGAAGTGCCTGTGTCATAAGCTCGATCTGTTTCTTCATGCATGTGGATTCTTCATGATTTGGTTTATTGCAATAACTTCACTTCTTTCCCTTCTTATTCTTCTTCGAATTTGAAGAGTCTTTGGAACTTGAAGGATTGTTAAAGGGTTTTGTTTCTTGTTTTCATTCTTCTAAAGGGTTTTATATCCTTCTTGTTTTGTTTCTTCTTCTCATTCTGTTTGGATGATCCTTTTCCATCATGCATGGTGACTGCATGTGATTTGGGATCCTTTATGAGGTCCATCTATATGAGTTTTATCTTCTTTTGTGTAAGAGACTCAATGAACTGAGCCAACGTAAGCATTTTCCAATTTGTTCCAAAAAGACATCTGCCAGAATAGAAATTGGAGACATATATAGTGTATTTTGGTCCTAACTTGGCCAATATTTTTAGAATAAGTTGTTTCTCTTGTGTAGACTTGTCAATACCACATTCACACAAGCTCAAAATCAAATATTTAAATTTATTAAATAAATCATGTATATTATCAAAACTTTTAGGGTCTAAGGTATTCAACTCTACCTCAAGCATATGACATCACATCTCATCCTGTTTTCCAAAGAGTCCTTCCAAGGTGGTCCAAATATTGTTTGGAGTCTTGCATGCAGAAACATGAAACCATATATCAATGGATATTAACTCAAGAATTAGTCCAATGGCCTCATCCTTACAGTTCTCTCATCTAGTCTTCCCAAGCGTTGATGTACGTTTTGTTTATGTTGCCATCGTCAGATTATACAGTCCTTTTATTTTGAGTTGGAATGCATCCTTCAGATTCCATTCAAAATAGTTGTACATTGTGAGTATTATCACTAGACTTGATTGAAAAAGTTGCATCGCCTCCATCCTACTATTGATTTTGAAAAGATCCTGCAAAACCCAAATTGTGGATTCTGAGATATGACTAACGATGTTATGGAAACTATATCTCCTAAAATATGATGTGGGTTTTGGAAATGTTTTGTGATAATGAGAATACCTATGTTATACATCTCTGGGACAAATTTCAGCCCGACCTAGATTGCAGATTTCGAGATATCGCAATTTTACTGCAGAAAACCAATTTTTGGAGGGTTGCTAAATCATCACACCCTAGAAAAGGGTAAAGTGTGACAATGTTGAATCGTCGCACCCTAGTGAAGGAAACAGTGTGACGAGTTTCAAAAACTAAATCATCGCACCCTGGATGAAGAACACAGTGTGACAACGTCGCACCTTGGCTGTGTATAGGCCAGAAGTTTGACTGCGACCGTCACACCCTTCGATGGGGATAGACCACGATGATTCCAATCATCGTACATTTAGATAGGGATAGACTGTGACGATTGCAAAAAATAGTTTTACTCAAGGACTCTTTCGCTCTTCTCTGGCTTGTCTAGGTTGCTTCAAGCAGCTTGACTCTGGTACCATGTTAGTGTTTCATGGAAACCTGCACAGGAGACCTAGCTAAAGCATGCACAAACAAAGGTTATCAAGAAAATGAAGAGAGATACACAATAAAGAATGAGAATCAATGCATATTATGATATAATCAATGAGTGAGTGATATTCACTCATATAGGCAATGACATCCTATAATTAGGAATGCATGCATAATAGTGATGGTCTAAGATTAGAAAGTCTAAAATAAAACTAGTCATTTAACTCTCACTGAACTAGTGCACCGAAAATAGACATTTCTCCAACAAGAGGATCTTCTAGGCCACTACTCAAAACTTTCCAAAATAAATATGGGGTTTTTTGAAAAACCACAAAACAATACCACCAATAAATACAAAATTGTTGAAAAAACTAGAATAATGGTTGGAATTTTTTTATTATATTAAAATTGCATAAGCCAAAAGTTATTGTTGTGCGTATGAATATTTTCAAAGAAAAAATTCCCGAGATGCTCTAAGATGAGAAACCACTTTGAATTTTCTCTTTATGGTAGAAAAACACATCACTTATAGAAGCACGCGCTTCTCTTGTTAGTGTGTTTTACTAGGTTTGGTGAACATTTCACCCTCTAACAATGCAAGTATGATAAGTACAATTTTTGATACTAGATTTGATGCATACAAATTCCCTTCTTGAGCATGGATACAATCTATCCTTAGTTTGATGCATAAAAATTCCCTCTTGAGCATGGATGGATTATATCCTTAGCCTTGAATGGAATTTATGATTGGATGGGAGATGTGAAATCTTGGCAAGCACAATTATAATATCTAATAGAGAAATTTAGGTGCATGTATTAACAATTCTAATTTCCCACATCGCCTACTTAGTATTTGATATTTTCATACCATCATAGACAAACACTATTTGTTATCATAGCTATTTTGTTTGTCCATGATTCAAAAGATAGAACACTTCATCACCAATCTCCACATTTGATAGAGAATGAAATGTAACTTAGTAATTTCATATTTTCAATATATTTTAGGAAGACTTTTGAACTCCATATTCGATGTCACTTTGTAATAAAAACCTTCTATTTTTTCTCTCTTATTGTGTGCACTATCCTTTCTTTCTTTTTTCGAGGTAAGAATTCATGGGAAACCCCTGAGTATTTCCTCACTTTGTGGATGATAAATGGGATAAATTGTCGGCTCTAACTATAGGTCCCATTGGAGCACATATAAATCCTAAGCTATGAGATTTACCTTCTCGAACTTCATCCTTTTATAATGACTCAGAAGTAGGCTTTCAAATATTTAAATCAAATTTACTTCCACTCATAACATGCACATGATGTCCTCCATCGATAATGTTCCCCCGATTGATCAAATGATCCCTTTTCCTCGAGTTTTGGAGCCACCTGATTGTTAAAAGGTCAAATCACTAAAGGTCGCTTTGGAGCTTCACACTTCGGGTGTTTTACCAGGTCTTAATGTTTAAAGTCTCATTACCTGACAAGTGTCTGAAGGATCCTAGTCATAGTACACATGTACCCTTTCCGAGTCTTCCCTGGATTGGCACGTGCCATCCATTTCCAACATTTTCAGTCGAGGATTCATAGGATTTTAAGTGACATGTGGCATCCCCTGGTCTCGACACGTCACCTAAAATGACATCATATTCGACACATCACTACGGGTAATAGCCCTTTGGAAATATAATAAAAATTTGATTTTCTAATCCATGAAGAAAAAAAATGCGAAAATTTCGAATCTCAATCAGTTAAGTTAATATTGATTAAAATTTAGTTAATAAATTTGCACTTCAGAGTTTGTACCTTTTCCACCCATCACATTCTAAAATCCCAAAGTCTGAACCTCCAAAACACTTCAAACATAAACAAGGTTAGTTAAAACTAAAAAATAATTATCAGAATATTAATCATTTCGTAGTTTCAGGTTTCATAGATTTTAGCTCGAGCTACTATTAAAATCCCGAGGTCCAAATACTCGAAAAGACTTAAAATTAAATACAATTAATTAAGGTTTTAAACAATATTATCTCGCAATTAATCTTTCGTGAATTCATGATTCGGGAAATTTAAAACTTATTTCATCCAAGTCCCCGATCACAAACCACCAATATTAATTGAATTAATCACAAATCAATGACAATGATTGCATATCGCCACCTATATTTTCTCATTAAGATAAATAAATTTATCGTCAGTAAAGGTATTTTCAAATCAATATGCTTAAGGAAAATACAAATGCTTGATTTGAATTTCATTTCCATTCTCGCAGAATAGCAAGTTTTGGCCAACTGAGAAGCTCACGCATCCTCCTATAACATGTAACCTAGTTCTGATTTCATTAATATCATGGCACCACGAAAGATGGCTAAATCATCTGGTAAAATCTCAAACCCAAAAAAAGATGTTCTGTCAAACACCTCACCGAGACTCATCGATATTGTAAAATCATGGACACAGGTGTTTGATATTCTAGAGCACAAGCTTATAAATTTCCGAGAGGATCTAGGTGACAAAGTGACCAAAAATCCTATGACTAAAATCAGGGATATAGCTGAGTCAGATCTGCACAAAATAGCCGCACGACCGAGGCTCATATAGTATAACCACATGATAGGCTCGGCCATGGAAAACGTCGACATTTCAACTAGGCGAATTTGCAATTCACAAAAGGTTGTTATTGGGTCTTTTCAGCTAGATAATATACAAGTAATTTATAAAATATCCCCCATTTTTAAATATAGTTACAATGTTTCATTCATAATGGAGTTTGAGAAACATGAGTGCACACAATATGAGAAAAACTATCCTGATTTAATCAAGCGATGGTGGGGGCACCCTGAGAAATTCATAGCCGACACTCACAACATATATGCCATAGAATTGTTAGATGCCCATATGATTTATGTGGTTATGATCTTATGTAGGATATTCAGGAAAAAGGACTCTTCTCATTTCTCGCTGGCATGGGTACCAATTATGAATGAAGTGGTCGAGGGCTACTCTTTCCACTGTGCAAAGATGTTATCAGATAACCTCGCTAAGGGAATCACACATAAACCTGTTTGTAAGGCAATTACAAGACCAGATAATGACCATGGAACAATATGTGAGAAATAAGATGAACAAAGAGTTTGAACAAGTCAGAGCCTATGATAGACATCAAATACAATAGTTGAAAGCTAACCTTGAAGAGCTCTATCAAAATTCATAGGCCAACAAAGGGTTGGTCACTCAACAAGAAGAATTAATCAAGAAATTACAAGCCAAGATAGACTTGGTTGAAGGTACATCAGTAGATATGACAACTTTCCAGGCTCAAGCAGTGGAAGTACATGAAAATCTAGAATCAGACCAACAAGATCTGTTTACAAAAGTGGAAGCCATTCAAAATTGTTACTGAGTATTAGACCTTTCCTGGAAGAAAATTTACATTAAAGAAAGAGAATCTCGTTCATCTCAGGTTAAATTTCACAAATATATCTTACTATTATGAAAGGATGATGTATCATAGGTTCCTCGACTGTCTCTTTCTGAGCAAACCAAAGGCGACATAATTTTCAAGCCGTAGGAAACAAATCTAACCGAAAGCAAAATATTGGCCAAAGAGGTAAACAAAGCTTGTTTAGAAGCATTCTCTTCACTAGACAAAGGGCTAATAGATGTTGAAGGAAATACTATCTTTGAATCCCTGGGAGAAATTGACATAGCAAAGAACCAATATAATTATAGGACAAGAAAAGAAGAAGCCATGATGACCATCCAACAAATGAACCAAATTGATCTGATCCAAATAAACAAATGGATAGTAAACCCAAGACTGTAGTTATAGGTCACATCTTTGGGAGAATAAAGGATACAGGAAAGGTTGCCTCAGGTAGAAAAGAAGCTATGGATCTTTGAAGCAAGTGAAGCAACTGAACCTTCTAGGTTGGTGGTACAGTTAGTAAGTATATGCATCCAATGTGTCGAACATGGGAAAGCAAGCATATCTGGAAATAAGTAAGGAAATATGTATATGCTACTCATACAGGTCAAGATCAGATGTCAGTTGTCTCCATACTAAATATAGAAAAGAAAAGTCTCTGCCAGCAGATGAAGAGACAAAGGAGAATGATAATGGAACTCTTTGGTTTTACATGTTGTAATATTTACTATTTTTAAATTATGAGAAGTCCAACTGTTTAGGATTGTGACAATTTTGTATAAATACATAGATTCAAGATCTATCAGAGGTTGTTTCTTGTCGATTGTAACAGATAAAACTATCCTTATAGAGTATTAATGCAACTGCAGACAGAGATTCCAAGTTTTTTTCAAATATGGGTTATGTGTTTCTTTTTTCTTCCATTTCTAAACATTTCTTTATGTATTCCTTGATAAATGTTTGATTTCAATTTAGTACAAGAACTACTATAATCTTATTTGTATCAATGGTTTATTAAGTAAGCAGCTTTTCCTTTGCATTTACTGTGAGTAAATCAATACCTTATTGTTGTGTGGGTTACTGTATTTTATGCTTTATTCAAGGTTACACTATCTATTTTCTTCTACTGCAACAAGGTGAGATTATTTTGTAATTGATGCCTTGCTTGGTTTCATAGTTTTTTCTTTGAGCCTTAAGTTTAATCTCAGGACCAACAGGTCCTAACCCCAAAGGGAAAGAAGATATTTGAACCTGTGACCTCCTCCACTGGGGATAGCTTCACGTCTAGCTCAAAACCACTTGAGCTAACTCTTGGGGATTTTTCCATATCCTTTCATATGATCATGTTACTCATATAGGAAGTAGACCCTACCCATAGGGAGTAGGCATCAAATCATTTAGTTTATATATAATCTCATTAGTTTTCCCATGATTGTTGTCCTAAAAATTATCTTCCACTATTGACATCTAAAAATTGTTTCATTTAAAACTATAAAATCTCCTTTCCTATTCACATCCAAGGTAAACCCTACAAATAGAAATCACATACTTTAAATGGTTTTCCATGGATGACATCCTAATTTTTGGTTTGATGCCTCTAAATTGTATCTTATTATATTGGGCCTCACATAGGAGATAAACCCTACTAATAGGAAACACAATCAATTTCAATATGGATATATGTAAAATAAATTAATAAGTGGACAAGGATAACCTTTATGGTCGGTTTATTTTGAGTTAGGCAAAGTTCCATCTATATGTATTCATTTTTTATTTAATGTTAGTTGTCTAGGTCTTCTTTAACAATGAGCCAAAATCCCTAAAAATAAAGTTCTATGGTCAAAGTAAATTATAAGTTTGGAATTTTTGTTTACTTAATTTAGGAAAAAAAACTATTTAACTTAGGAGTTACTAATCAAATCTGTAGATTCAACAAGTTCTCTAGATCTAACCATTCAAATGGGAAGATCCAACAAAGTCTCACTAGATTTCCAACAAATATCCGTGAAAAAAACACAAACTTAAAATGTTTAAATTACAACTTTAACTTATTCCATAAATTAATAATCCCATAATAATATTCTATTGAGAAAAAATTAATAACTAGAGATTCTAACATTTGACTTTCCAACTTGAGATACTCTTTAAAATAACACATGTGCACTCGAAAATAAATAAGTTAATATTGACAGTGAAATATTTATTAAGTTTTTTTTTTGTAAATAAGAAGTATATATACTAAGAACCTTCCAGAACTGAAGTAAAGTAGCAAAATACAAAGATAACCATGCTGAGGTTACTGGACTGCCCCAACAAAGGGGAAACTAGTCCAGCTAGCCTGTGAGTCACCATAAGTAGTATAATAGGCTGAGAAAAAGGTAATAGACAAACTGTTTATCATCTAAGACTTGAAAACTGACAAGACTTGAAAAACACTATAGACCTAGACACCTGGTGGATAGTCTGGCCACGTGGCGCAGATGTCCTCTGTCCAAGGATCCTCCTCAACATACGTCGTTTGGTCTTCCCATAGCCTTCCATCTTTCACGTTGCCCGCAGTTTCATCAGCGTTTCCCTCTCGCTCAAACTTCTCCCATTCGATTGCTTGCTGAGTGTTGCGCCTTTTCCCGACCCTCTCCTGTAGCTGCACCGGGCTCCTCCATTGGAGTTGTTTCAGTCAGGTCCGAGGAGAAAGATTCATGCATGGAGGAGAGAGTCTGAAGAAAGACCTCCACCTTGTCATCAGTATCTTGTAGGCAGTAATGGATATCCTCCACCCCCTGGCGGATTCCAAAGACTAGATCGTGAAGGATAGCCAGGCTGTCTATGAACTGCACACTATTGAAGGAACCAGTGAATTGTTGTCTAGCCTCCCCAGGCTTGTGGTGAAGAGAAGGTTCACAGCCTGAGTTTCCCAGAGGGTCAAGGATTGGCATGGGGGTAGAGGGATTCACCGGAGGGTCGATAAGGTGTTGCAAGAGTGAGCCTGGTGGCCTAGGGACTATTTCCATACAATTGAACTGCGAGTTTAGTAGGACGTGAGAGGAAGCCGAGAAGATCTTAGACTGAAGGCGGGGGGAGGAGCAAATGAAGGGCGAGTCGGGAGGGGAGACTGAGGGCCGATGAGGCTTCCAAGGAGAGCCCCTCCTCGGTATTCCCCTTGGATGCGTCATAAGTTTCCCAGTGCGACTAGCTGAGGAGATTAAGAGCACCCGGTGAAGGTGTATGGTCGGGGGGTGAGCAGGGGCGGCATCGAGCCAGAGAATGCGAGCAGGGTCAAGCCACTGCTGCGGTTGAATGAGCCTTGCAGGAAGCAAGCGGAGGCGAATGCCCAACATTGTGAACCAAACCATACAAAAGCACCGAGAAGGAGAGAGGGCTTCATAAATGCCCCTTCGCATCACAGTAATGGCCATTTAATCGCCGAGGAGGGTGGCGGGCTGTGGCACAAGCCCATCACGTGGCTCCATGCCTCGGTGGCTGGTGTCTGCTCCTGCGATTTTCCACATTGGTCACACTAACACCCCATCAAGGGGGACGTCCACCATTCCAGATTTGCGGATACACTGTTGTAGGATAGGGTGATCCTGATCCCAGTCTAAATTACACTGGAGTTCTGGTCCTCTCCAGTTGGTACCTAGATTGGCCAATTCGTCCGCAAATTGATTCGACTTCCGTCGGATGTGTGCGAGAATGATGACCTAAGTTGGATGCATTAAGCCTATGATGATCTGTAGGCCTTGTGATAGTCTCCATCTAGGCGATATGCTGTCTGGATTTTCCCCGTTTAAGATTCTGCTCAGCAAGCTGATGATGACTTGAGAGTCCCCCTCGACGAGTATCTTGGTGAAATTATTTTTGATGGCCAATTGCAGTCCTTTGATAATACCCCAGAGTTATGTTGCATTGTTCATGGAATTCCCGAGGAGGCCTGCTCCTATGACTAGGATGTGCCCATGATGGTTACGAAAGACCACTCCATAGGCTGCAGCTCCAGGATTGCCCTTAGAGTCTCCGTCAAAATTGAGCTTGACGAAATCCTCTGGGGGAGGAGACCAAAGAGAGGGGCTGCTTGGAGGGACGGTGGGAGAGGGGGAGGGGAGAGCCTGAAGAGAGGGGAGCTCAGAGGGGGAGCAAGTTAAGTCTGTGTTGGACCAATTCTGTAGGTGGAGAGTTTCCAAGATGTTGCGTTGGCATTGACACCAGCATTGTTGCCACGGGAGAGAGATGTTTCTGAAAAGTCTTATGTTCCTTTCTTTCCAAGTTTTCCAAAGGATAAATCCGGGCAGAAGTTGCCAGATATGATTGAGGAGGGGAGAGTGGAAAGCCTGATCCCTCCAGTTCATAATGGTTTCGAGGATGCTATCTCTGAGGCGGTCTGAGGTGCGCATGATGAGCACTGCTTGATCCCAAATTTGAGCTGTGTAAGGGAAAGTGTTGAGGAGATGGTTCATGGTTTCTTCTGCCTCTCCACAAATTATACATAAGGAGGGTCCTACGAAGCCTCTTTTCAAGAGGTTGTCCCAGGTTAGAATGCTTGAATGTGAGACCAGCCATAGGAATAGAGTGATTTTCGGCCAATGCTTAAGATTCCAAATTTTTTGCCAAACTTTCGAAGCTGGGAGGGGCTCTGATTGAGTTTTAATTTGATAGGCTTCCCATGAGCTAAAGGAGCCCTGTGGCCTGTATCCCCACCGAAGAATATCTTCTCCTCCAATTATGGGAATTTTCCATTTAGCCAGCTCTTCTTGCAAAGGTGCCAGATCGATATGCAGCTCCAGGTCCATGCGTTCCCTATCCAAATTCCAGCAGCGCCAGGTGTCCTCCGTGGGATTGTTTTTCCAGTAGTCCGCTACCTTTTTCAGGCCTGCCCATGTATCTTAGGTGCAGATGTCACGGGCCCAGTCCTCAGCACTCAGAGTTGGCCACTGTTGCCAGGAATCTTGCCAGAATAGAGTCGTTTCCCCATTACCTATTTCCCAGAAGGCATGCTGAGTAACCACCTGTCTATTCTGCTTTACCGTTGTCCAAATCAAGGAGACTGGGTTATCCCCATTCCATCGGATTAGGTTCTTCTTTGTCATATTTGGAGCGTATTTCTTCCTCCAGAGTCTAGCCCAAAGATCTATGGGATTTTTTAACCAACGCCACCAAATTTTGGCACTAAGAACCTTGTTCATTATAAAGGGATCTCTTAATCCTAGTCCTCCTTGTTCTTTGGGCCGACAGAGTTTGTCCCAACTAACTAGTGCTATCTTCTTCTCTTTGTTGAGGCCTTGCCAAATGAAGTTTCTTTGTAGGCTTTTTATGGTTGTGAGGACGAAATTTGGGGCCGCCAGCGTGGAAAAAGCATAGATCGAGAGGGCTTAAAGGATGACTTTGAGTAGAATGAGACGACTGGGAAGGTTTAAGGCTCTAAAGGTCCAGGAGGAGAGCCTTTTGGAGAAGGAAGAAAAAAGGTGTTCCTAGGAGGAATTCTGGAGGGCATTGTCAATCAAGGGAATGCCAAGGTATTTGGACGAAAGGGAGCTTATGTTGAAACCAAGGATATCTGAGATGTGGCGCTGGATCTGAGGGGGCATATTGACAAAGAAGATTTGGGATTTATCCATGTTACAGTCCAGACCTGAGGCATCTGAGAAGGTTTGGAGAATCACTTGGAGAGAGTTGGCTTCTCGGACATTAGGGCTGCCCATTAAGAGAGTGTCATACACAAATTGGCTATGCAATATAGGGGGTGAGATGTCATGCACGGGTAAACCCATCAGAAGGTTGTTTTCCAAAGCTGCATGAATGGAGCGGCTAAGTCCTTCGGCCATGATTATGAAGAGGAAAGGGGACAGGGGGTTTCCCTGTCTAATCCCTCTTGAAGGGAAGAAGGGTCTCGAGGGGACACCATTGATGAGAAGAGAAAAGAAAGATGAGGAGGTTAAATTTAATATCCAAGTTACCCAGTTTTGATCAAATCCAAATGCAAGAAGCATGGCTCGCATATACTCCCATCTTATCTTATCAAAGGATTTAGAGAGGTCTAATTTGAGAAGCATACCTGGGGTTTTGGTCCTTTGCAAGGAGTGAATTACTTCATGGGCTAAGATGACGCTATCCAAGATTTGTCTGCCCTCGACATAGCCAGATTGCTCTAGGGATATGATTGCTGGTAAGATCGGCTTGAGTCTCTGAGATATTACTTTTGTAAGGAGTTTATAGATGACATTACAGAGAGCTATAGGCCTATACTGCTTGGGCCGATGTGCCTGCCCCTCTTTGGGAACTAAGGTGAGAAAAGTGGCATTGAGAGCCTGGAGGACCTTTCCAGTGGCTCTAGAGTCTTCCAAAATTTCCCAAACCTCTGTCCTGATCATCAACCAACAATAGTGGAAAAAGTCTCTAGTGAAGCCGTCAGGACCAGGAGCCTTTCACTTAGGGGTGTCCTGAAGAACCTGATCTACTTCCTCGATTGTGAAGGGTCAAAGAAGGGATGCATTTTGCTTTTGGGTTATGAGGGAGGGCACATGCCTCGTTATCTTATTGATTGCCTCATGTCTATCCGGGATGGGCTCTGTAAGGAGATCTTGAAAGTACTCGATTAAGGTTTTTTCCATGTCAGCATGGGAGTGAATGGTTTCCCCTTCATCCAAGATGAGATGTGTGATCTTATTGGACAGCCTTTTCTGGATAGCAGTTCAGTGAAATAATTTGGTGTTGCGTTCCCCTTCCTTGAGCCATTGAATATGTGACTTCTATTTCCATAAGATCTCTTCCTGTCTTTTCCTATCTTCCATCTGTTGATTCACTCTTATTTCCTGGGCTTTTAGCTCATCTGTTAGCCCTTCCTCTCTGATTTGATGTTGAATCTCACCCATTTTCTCTGACAGTTGTTTTTGGGAGTCGAAGATTCTGCCGAAGGTATGCTTATTCCAGAGTTTAAGCGTTTTCTTCAGATTCTTTAACTTTTGTTGGAATCTATACATTTTGGATCCGTGAGGGATCTCTGCCTGCCTCCACCAATCTTGAATATTTGTTCGGAAATCAGGGTGATCTAGCCAGAACTGTTCAAACCGAAAGGGTTTCTTTCCCGGTGTGGCTGGGACATCCACCCATAGTCGAATGGGTCAGTGATCTGAACCAAAGAGGTTCAATATAGTGGATTCCATTTCCACGTTGTCCATCATGAGTGCTTCCGAAATGAGGAAACGGTCTAGTTTGTAGGCGATTTGATGGATTTATGCTCTTCTGTTTGTCCAGGTGTGAATGTCGTTGCTAGAATCCAGATCGATGAGATGAAGATCATCTATTAAGTTGTTGAATTCACAGGAGTCTTGATCCAGTCGTCTTGATCCTCCTTTTTTTTCCTTTAGGCTACGGATGATATTGAAATCATCGCCAACAATCCATCTATTATACTGTGTAAGGCTGGAGATGTAACTCAGGCTCCTGAGGAAAGCCTGCTTATCCATTGGATTGGTCGTTCCGTAGAGACTGGTCAGATGTCCGGGCTTGTTTGAGCCAATGAGCCTATAATCTGCTGTGATGGACCATTTGGTTGTGCGGAAGTTTTCCATCAGCACAACGTTGGTGTTCCATAGGATAGCCACTCCTCTAGCCATTCCTGTGGCGTCGATTGAGGCTGCTCCCCCTTGCCTCCAGCAGTAGGGAAGTAGCATGTCCATTTATTCTGAGGTACATTTTGTTTCCTGTAACAATACAACGTCTGGTGTTTCCACTAAGATCAATTCTCGTAGCATTTTTTTCTTGCTACATATGTTGAGGCCTCTGATATTCCAAGATATGATCTTCATAATGACGGGGGGGTGGGGAGACGAGGGAAGCTGTCCGAGATCAGGTGGATCTGCCCTGAGTTTACCATGAAGTTTCATATTTCTTGTATGAGCTTGTTTGTGGATTTCCTTCCTCTTTTCTTTTCATCCTTTTGAGCTCTATTTGGGTTTTTTGACTGACTTCCTTGGATTCCCAAGGCTTTGCTAGCACGGGCTGAAGACCCTGCGAAGGAGTTGAGAAATACTTTGTGCACCTTCCTCAGTTGATCCCTGGGTATGGTATAGAGTTTTTGATGCTGATAGGCATGCTCAAGGTGATCCAGATCCACCCCGGCTAGGTCTTGCTCCTCTAACTCCATTTCCTCGTCCCCATCTTCTATCTCCTGCAAGTTTGGCGGATCCTGAGCCAAGCTCGAGGGAGGGAGATTCGGTTCCTTAGTTTGTGGGGGTCGTTCAATACTTTCGCCTACGGTCTAGGGTTTATTGTATAGGGATGGTACATTCGGGTTTGTAGGGGTTGTGGGGTTTTCTGGTTGATCTTGTAAAATTGCTAACTTATTGCTGGTAGAGGGATCTTTACTTACCTAAGTCGGTTGTTTTCTGCCTCCCTGGCGCCTTCTCCCTGCTGATTGTATGAAGCCTTCCTTGTCTTTGTCGTTTTCTGGGTTCCCTTCCTTGTGAGCAGTATTGAGAGGGAATTCTCTGAAGAGATGACCATGTTCATGGCATTTCCTGCATCGGAAAGGAATGTTTTCATAGTCAATGGTTTGGGACCAGTCCTCTTCATGATACTCCAGCGTGATGGATCCTGGGAGCGCCTTAGCTATGTTCAGATAAACACAGATTCACGCGTATGATGTGTAGCGCCGCTGCTTGGTGGCTTCGGAGGACTTAACATAGATGCCAATGGTATTGCCAATGCCTGCTAAGACCTCTCCCAGCCAGAATTCCTGGGGAAGAGAGTACAGTCTAATCCATACCGGTGCATGGACAAAGTCCTCCTTTTCGGGGTTGAACTTTTCTGTCCAAAATCTCAAGAAGAGTCCAGCCGAGTTGTAGAAGTATGGCCCTCCATCAACGATGTGATTTCGATCTTCTAGGTTGTGGAGGATGATTGTGAAGAACCCTTTGGAACCCAGTTGCAGGTCATGGTGACCTTTTGGTTTCCACCGGTACTGTATCCATTTGACCAGATCATGCTCAGAGGGCCAAAGCCTTAAAAACTTTCCTACCAAGGCATTGTCTCACATGTATTGTTTCTGCTCTTCTATGCGTGGCAAGCTTATGACATATTTTGGGGCTTGTGGTGCCTGTGGAATGCATTTACCTGGCATCCAAGGGGCCGAGGCTTTGGCAGGGACAGACTCCTTGGCTGGATCGATATCCATTTCCCGATCCTTGAAGGTCCCTTCTGATAGAAGCGTTGCACGCATGTCTGGAGGCGTCTCAAAAGTCGGCCTTTTCGTTCTTGCTGCAACATTTTCATTGGCCATGATTTGATTGTAGGAGACGCCAGTCGACGCCCCCTCCCTGCGATTCATGAGCCCCTACGGGGCAGCCATCGAGTGGGCACAGTTCATGGCGGCTGAGAGGCCCTAAACCCTAGTTGCAGAGCCGATCTTCACCATATTTCCCGAAATATTTATTAAGTTAATAATCATTTAGTCATTTCAATATTTATTAACATAGATAAGTGTTTAAGAATTAACTAATTATTTTATATTTAGTTTTAATAGTTATTGACATTTTTCAACTTTAATAAGTGTAGACTAGATTCATAGTGGAACTTTTATTAGGATAATAATTATTTAATATTTTAAGTATTTATTAAAATAAATAAGTATTTAATAAATAATTAAATATTTTTATTAAGCTTTAATAACTATGGGTTCAAATCTCTTAATCCCCTTGGGATTTGTCCCCTAATGTAGGTGAGTAGGTTTCCCACAAGGGTTTCCTTTGAAAAAAAGAAGAAAGTTTTAATAGTTACAATGGGTTGAACTCTCTTGATTGCAATGGCATTAGGCTCGTTTCCCCCTTTTTTTTGTCCATGAATTACGGGGAAGTACTTAGAGAATTTCTCCCAAGGGTTTCTTTGGAAGAAGAGAAGAATTTTTTAATACTTATGATGGGTTGGACTCTCTTGATCCCCTTGGGATTAGGTCGGTAATTCTGCTTACCACTAGACTCTCTTCATCCCCTTGGAATTAGGTCCCATTATCTCAGCGGGTTGTTTCATGTTTACCATCCATGAATGATTGGGAAGTACTTAGAGGACTTTCCACGGTGATTTCCTTGGAAAAAGAAGAAAATTTATCTAGTTTACTATTCATGGATCACTAGATTTACTATCCATGGATCACTAGGAAATACTCTAAAAAAATTTATTCATAATTTTATTTGAATTTTTTTTTTTAATTATTATACATTTTTAATTGTAATTTTATTTGAATTTTTTTTTTTTAATAATTATACATTTTTAATTGTAATTATAGTGGGGGTAGAATTACTAATATAAATTTTTTATTCGGCAAAAATTGTCTATAAATTCCATAATAACTATGTGAAAGATTAAAGTTTTACTAGTATGTCGACAATGTTGTTCATTGAACTTTGTCTCTAAGAGTCTTGACGTTTTGACCAGAAAAGCCGGATCAATGGATCATCCTATTTAAAAAAAATATCTAACTGAAAAAGTGGAACATTAACTAGCCCAAAAACCCACATTGACCCAGAAAAACCACTCTCGTAAGATTTGAATGTTGAATGCCCATTGCCTATATACTATTTATAGGAGTTTAGAAAAATGAGTATGATATGGGTAATTTTGTGTCTATAATGTTTTGGGTTGGTTTTGCGGTTACATGAACGCAGCTTTCTTCATTGTGACACATAACAAATGTTATCATATGTAAGCGTTTTCTGAATATTTCACATACTATAGGTTGCTATCTCCGGATCTAGTCCGGATCTAGTCCTTCTTATAGCCCTGCTCCTCCATGGATCTAGTTGCAATCTCTTTTTTATTGTTTTGGCTCGATCTACACCCTTTTTAGCTTGTCAGAAGATAATAACATTAAGGTGCACAAAGTAAGCACAGATCCGGTCTTCAGACCTATGCCCTATTTCTGGGCTTAATTCGGATCATTGCAAGCACCATTTTCAGCAAAAACCCATCTTCTCAGATCTGCGCAGTCCTTAGAGGCTAGCTCCTCGGCAGATTAGATCTTCTTCAAACAGGTTCATCACCCTTGGATCTACTCAGCATTTTGAGGGCGAGCATCGGCAATCTCTCCAGGGATCCTCATCCTTGGGGCTACACAGCCTTGCAAGGGCTCTTCCTCATCCTTCGGGCTACACAGATCGGGTCGGCAAGAATACATCCAGCAATCGTTGTCTTCTCTTTGCATCTACAGCTCTCTAGTTCAGCGGGTCACGCTGCGATGGTTTGGTGAGTTCCCTTTCTATGATTGCAACTCTTTATTTGAAGCAAACCTAGAAAATTTCTGGTCTTCGAGCAGCGATTTTTGGTCTTCCTGTAGTTGTAGAGCCATGACAGACCACATACAAAAGAAGACAAGGTATGAAAAAGCACCAGATGAAATGCCATCTCTACAACCCGATATAGCCGCCCATGAACTCCTCCCACTGGATGTGGCCATGAAATCTCTCCACGATCATCCTCAAGAAGAGGAAGAGCGGAGCAGGATGACAACTACTTCGATTAATTACTTCGACAGCCTACGCTTGCGAGAAATATGCAACACAGGTAATAGCTGGAAGGTCCCAAATATTTTTCGGGATTATCATTTACAGGAGTATGCAGATTCCCACCCTTCTTTCGAATGATTCAAAGTTCCTAACCCTCTGGAGATTCCTTCGCAACCTCGGGTCTCCTAAAAGACTTATGCACGCACTCATTGAGGCACTTCTTCAAATATTCCTGAATATTTGAATCTTTTGACTTTGTGCAACTCTGCAACAACAACCCTTCAATCTCTCAACTTTAGTTTATAAGTTCTAAGGTCTCAACCAGCCTGTGCACACCTTGCACGACTTCTATGCTTGTCCTTACACTTCAATTGAAATGAGAACAACGGTATCTCTCCTGAGTTTTTGGAGATAAACTCTGAATCTCCGTCAATGCACTTCTTGCAGATGATTTCACTGCACTCCTTGCAGGAACTTCTCTCACTCAAGAAGAGAAACAATTGAAACTCATTCTCTCTCTCTCTCAGTTTTCAAACATCCAACATGAAAACATACATTCACGCACGACATAATAACAAATGCATGACATAGAGAATGAAACAACCATAAGCATAGAAGTCA
>JZKD02S1628598.1:687950-732008 GCA_000966675.3 Picea glauca
TGGTTACATGTGTTTTTACTTTTTAATGCTTTTTATGGATATGATTAAATATTTTTAATTGTTAGAATGATTTATTCATTGTAATTTTAATTTTTTTTTTAGTTTTTATAAAGTAAAAATATAAAAATAAGTTTAATTTTTAGTTTTTAGTTTTTATAAAAATATAAAATATAAGTTTATGTATTTATTTTTTTACATTTACATAATTATATTAAAAAATTAATATTATGATTGTTACATTAAATGATTAGGTTATCATTGCTACATAATTAATTGTAAAAATTTCATTTAATTATTATTAATTTAGTATTCTATTATGTGAAGTTTAATTTTTATAAAAATATAAATTATAAGTTTATGTATTTACCTTTTCATATTTACATAATTATATTAAAAAATTATTGTGTTGATCATGTCATCATTTCTACATTAAATAATTTAGCAAAAAATAATCATTTAATTGTTATTAACATAGTAGTGTACTATGTGAAGTTTTGGGTAGCATATTTTAATTTGGTTTTATGTAAGATTGAAGGCTTACTTCATTAAGTTTCAATAACCTTTGGCAAGAGTTTCAAATTTCACCATTGAAAAAAAATGAGTGATCAAGAAATCCTACTCGATGAGACATATAGAAAACTATGTCTCAAATCCTGATCAAGAAATCCTACTCGATGAGACAAAAAAAAATGAGTTTTTTATTGCAAACTATGAAATGTTATATTAAGAATATTAAATAATTAAAATTTTAGTAATTTTTGTTAAGTTAATTTTTTTTTATTGCAAGATGTGAAATGGTATATTAGGAAATATTTAGAAAGCATATATACTTGTATTGAAAATCACTGGACTCTTCGTTATGATATTACTTTCATTACCACCTACCGTCCATGGAATACAGGTCCGAATCCTCTAGCAATTTGTGTTTCAATGTTATTAGTTATTTCATTGTCATCCTCTCATTCAAAGGAATTCAGAACAACAGTTGCAACAAGTGTATTTAGTGGTGGTGTTGCTTATTCCTTAGTCTTTATGAATGATTTAATATACAAATTGTGCTCAGTTATATAATAATTATGAAAGTTGTATAATATAAAGCATAACTGTTATTACATAACGTAGGTTTATGTCATATAAAAATTTAAAAATTATAGAATAATTTTAAAAGGTTTTAAAATATTTTAATTATGTAAGTCTAAAAATTAAATTAATTGTGAGATGTGTACAATAACATCAACATTATGGTATATGTTCATGTACTAAGAATATTTAGGATATAATTTCAAGGGATTCTATTAAAATTAGTTTAATGAATTTTGAAAACATATATATAATATATATAATGTGGATATGAAATTAATAAGTGATAAGTTTAGAGATATAGTTATGTATATCAAATAAACTATTATTAATAATAGAATGATAAAACTATTGTAAAGAGATTTAGTTAAATAAGTTTGATATTAAATAATGTTCTATCATTTTCTTTTAAAAGAGTTTTTAAATTGTTATGTTTCACAATAAAGTTTGAGGGGGTTCTTGGTTCTATAGGAGAGTGTTTTTTTTTAATATTTTTTCATGATTTTCAAAATTAAAACTTAACACCATATCATTTATTCTTTAACAAATACTTTAATTAATGACTCACATAATCAAATAAAAAATTAGTACATCAATATTTATATAGTTAAATTTGTTAAAAACAATTCACACTCAAGGTAATATATTCATGCAAAAGAAAAATATTTTACATAACAGTTTTTCAAAATTGATTTTGGGAAAATGACCTTCTATGTTTTTTAAATAGATATGATGGACCAATCATGTGTTAAGCCATGAATCAATATAGTTTCTAAAAGGAGAATATGAACCCTCTAATCACTTTATGTCTAGAATATATTGTGATTGTAGCATTACTTAAATACATATGCATACTAAAGAAAATAGCTTTGTATAAAGATACATTAGACCAAGTCAATATTAACTAACTTCTAAGTGTCTAAATATCTTAACATCCCCCCTTAATAACAACTCAAGATAGGATTGAAGGATTTACAAAGGTGTGCAATAGGAGAAGGGAGGAGGCATTATAGCTATACCCCCTCAATAAAAAAATTCTAAACTCCTAATATAGATTGAAGTTTGGAAAACTTTCCTTTTGTAAGAGAGTTCGTGAAAATGTCTATAACTTGATCATCTATCACGAAAAAGTGCACTTTGAGAGTACGATCTTGAATGAGATTCCTAATGAAGTGCATGTGTATCTTAGTGGTGTTGGAGATATTAGACACTCACCTAGATAATTATCATTGGAGATATTAGTGGTGTTGGAGATATTACACACTCACTTAGGTAATTATCTTCCTTGGTTTTATCACTAGGAGTTGCATGTGTTTCTCTCACTTCTACATGTCTGACTCAGTTAACTGAAGCTTAAAAGAATAGTTAACTAGGACTAAGTGACAGTTAATTCCAATAATTGTCTATGTGTGTCCAAATCTCTCTATGCCACCAATATGGCGCATTGGCTTATATTCTAGTGTGCATTAGTTGAGCTACGGATAATATATCATTTGTAAATTATCATTAATTTTTCTAGTTAATATAATACTATTATTTTCTCTCCATTTTTTCTCTTATCTTCTCACTTTTACAAGTTGTGTTTGTTCTTCTGCTAGCTAGATATCTTGTGTAGGTACAAACCTCATTCTAAAATTGATCTCTTTGATGTTCTATCATGTAGTGCCCCTACTCCCCCGTAGGGCTATGCGACCTCCCAGTCTTGGATCTCTAATTCTCGAGTTGAAAGACTCTTTGGAACCTTAAAGGTCTCCCTCTGTATCTATACACATGCCCCCTCGTCTTCCTGGTATAGGTTCAAGAGAAACCCGCGACCTTCCATTTTTCTCTGTCGTGAAAACTCAAAGTGCTAGCATTATCCCCCTTTCGAATGAGCCCTCTCTTGATATGATCTGGGCTATGAAAATGTGGTTGCAGGAGTGGTCATAAGAGGTTTTGAGTTAAACCAATTTTAGGCTCGAAATGCTCCTACGACCTCCATGCGTCCCCTTGGTGAAACAACAATTCAAACTGCAGCACACCCTCGATTCCTTAAAATCCTCGTAACTCTTGTCCCCGCAATAACACAGGATCGTTAATATCATGATCTTGATGATAGCATCCAATCAATGCTCCAAATATGTGCCCTCCTTATCTACAGACCAAATCATCTCTCCTTGAATCAACGGTCGAGGTTCTCTTTGCAATTCCGGACTCCGAGAGTTTGAAATCTCAAACTCAACTCTCTTTCGTACTCCAAATTTCCGGAATTAGCAATCTATGGACACTTGTCTCCTAAATCAACAGTCCTGCATTCACCTGGGTGTTTGACCTTTCAACCTAGATCAACGGTCCAACAACCCTTTCTCGATTGATGGTGGAGATTTCCTCGAGGTCTCCGGACTTCTGAGATTTCAAATCTCAAACCTCTCTTTCCCAATGAATTTTACCCGGAGTCTAAGATCCTCTGACATGTGTCCTCCTGATCCGACGATCAATGATTACTTCGAGGATTTACCCGGAGTTAACAGATTTGTGCCAAGTCTTTCTTAATCCAATGGCTGTGAATATCTTCGAGACTTTACCCCGAGTTCATGGATTCCTATCATGTCTCACTTCAATCTCATGGTCCAAATCTTACCTCGGGATTTCGCATCTTTGCGCTCCAGTGTTTCAATTCTCAAACTAAAAACTCAATTCATCTTTTCCCCGGAGTTCGATATCTGCTGACAAGTGTCTCCTCCCAGATCAATAACTCATGGTTCTTTGGCTCTTCATGCTTCGCGTGTCTCAAGTCTCAAACGTTTTCCTTCTTCCAGATCTTTTGAGCTGCTAACACGTACCCTCCTAGCTTCAATGGTCCTGATATGCTAGAAACTCTCTAGCTCTCCACACTATGGAAGTTTCAAGTCTCAAACTTGACCCCTTATGAACTCGTGATATCTGGAGGCTCACGCTTGATCAATCGAACGACTAAGATTCCACCTCAATGTTTCAGCACTTCAGACTTCTGGAATCTCAAGTTCAAGTCGCTCTCCCTCCCGATCTTACAACAACCAACGACTATGATGCCTCTTGGCGATCTGATGCTTGGTCTTCACCTCCAATGATTAGTCCTGATGATGAATCCCGATTAGGATTCAAAACGTCGATGACAAAAATGACACCAACTGTGGATTATCCGGCAATAAATCTCGAGACTCATATCTATCTCACTGATCGGATGGTTGAAATTCCATTCCGATACTCCGGACTCCGGAAATATCAAGTTTCAACTCCGATAGCTTCTCTCTGCTATACGTGAAGTGCTAAGGTTCGTGCACTTCCTCCTGATTGGACGACTATCGATCTTCTTCCCTATGATCCAACGATCATGGTCGTTCTTCCTCCTAAGCTTATGATGTCTCTCCGCCTTAGAATATTTATCCTCTTTCAAAGGTTCCAAACCTTTGTTCTCCTAACGAATCCATCTCTGGAATCTCGTCAACACTTGTGAAAGTTTTATCTCTTTTGAGATTCTATCCTTTAAAGGATTTCGATCTCCCATGCACACTTTGCGTTCTCGGGATTTTGAATAACTCAGTTCGAAGGATTTTCTTAAAAAGAAAATGATTCTCACCCACCTGGCATTCTTCTGCGATGGTTCTTTGAAGCTTGTTAGATTCTTGATGCTATGCACACCTTGCACCTAGTATGAGTTTCTTTGGTTCTCTCTGAACTTCTCTCAGTCAATCTGAGACTCAGTTGATGGACTCCTTGCGTTCGTGATGCACACCTTGCATACAAGTATCAGAAGAGAAACAATTGAAACTCATCCATATTCTTCACGAACTCATATAATCAATCTCTCTCAAACAATCATACATGAAATAAGTAAACTAGATCATAAAACCAGAAATAAACATTCATTCAATGACTCATGAAATGAACACAGTCCAAGGATTTGGGATAATTTATGTTTGTTCTATTCATTCATGAAAAAAAAAATACATAGTGTTTCTACTATTCTACATTGCTCTACTGATCTCTCTATTCTATCTATATGTTTTGATCTGTTACAGTGAAATACTGAAAAAGTATCTAAGGACCACTCCACGATCTCTCTCGTCATGTTCTGAAATCTATCATTTCAAATTCAAAGCTATTACCTACTATGTCCTATTACAATAACTACTAGTTATTTCTAGATAGAGTCGACACTCCATATCTGCAATTTCTTACAGTCCTTCAAGACTTTACAAACAAGTTACATTTTAAAATGTTGTTACAAAAATATCTCAACAAGAAATTAAATTCTAAGTTAAATGCTCGATTTGAAATTCTACCATTGCTGAGATGCCATTTGTTTTCCTCCACACGTGCGTTGTTGACTTTGAAGGAGATGCTCCTGCATCATACTCTTCTAGTTAAAAAATTTCATGGACTCCCGTCCATGAGCTCCTGCACTATCTTTCCATGCTTCAAAATATCAGGTTCTCTGACCCAACTTGCATCTTTCATTGGATGATCTTTCCACATCACTAAATATTCAGGATATGTCTTCCTCCTGGTTTTCTTTCCATCCCTTTGTTCAATGATTTTCTCCAGCTTAGGTTTTTCTGGTGTGGGTAATTCCTCTTCCCACTGAATTTATTTCTAATCATCTGATTCTCCTGCTTAATCTCTCCTGTAAAGATACAGGTCTGCAAAATTGAATATCGACGATATCCCAACATTGTCTAGCAACTCAATCTCATAAGAATTGGCTACAAATTTTCTGAGAATCCTTCATGGTCCTATATTTTTCATCTTTAACTTGGTGTATGTTCCCCTTGGGAATCTCTCTTTTATCAAATGAGCTAAAAATTCATCTCCAAATTCAAATTGAACTTCTCTTCTCTTTTGATCAACTCTACTATTGTATTTTTGGTTGTTGTCCTGTAGTTGTTCTTTGAATCTGTCATGGATTTTTTGCATTTCTATTGAAAAATCCTCTGCTCCAACACTTCTAAACTCATCTTGATTCAAATATATCAACTCTATAATCCCTCTTGGTTGTATACCAGACACAAGTTCAAATATAATTTTTCCTGTGCTCCTGTTCACTAAATTGTTGAATGCAAATTTTTCTTGTGCCAAAATATGATCCCATTGTAGACCTTGCTCAATGACTAAACTTCTCAATATGTTTCTAAGACTCTTGTTTACTACTTCAGTCTGTCCATATGTCTAAGGGTGATATGTTGAACTAAAGGATAAGTTCATCACCAACCTCTTCCATAGAGTCCTCCAAAAGTGTCCTACAAATTTGGTGTCCCTATTTGAAACTATGCTCCTTGGCAATCCATGTAGCCTCACTACTTCTCTGGAAAAAAAATTGGCGATGTGTGTGGCATCGCTTGTCTTCTAGAATGGTATGAAATGTGCCATTTTTTAGAATCTGTCTACCACAACAAATATGGAATCGTTCCCCTTTTGAGTTCTAGGTAATCCCAAAACAAAATCCCTATTGATTGCATCCCATGTCCTTTCTAGAATTGGTAATGGGTGATACAAACCAGTTTTTTGTTGTTTTCCTTTTGCATATTGACAAATTATGAATTTGTTCATGAACTTTTTCACTTATTCTCACATGCTCAGCCAATAGTTTGAATTTCTCAGTTGTGAAAATGTCTTATCATGACCAAAGTGTCCATCTAAACCTCCATTGTGTTTCTCTTTCAGCAGGTTGTCTCTCATTGAGCACTTTGGAATCCATAATTGGCTCAATTTGAACAGTAATCCATCTTGAATCAAATATTCATCCATGGGCTTCTGTCTCCCAACAAAGGGTTCTTACATGCCTCATAAGCCTCTTTAAAATCTGCATCTTCTTTATACATCTCCTTGAGGTGTTTGAACCCCAAGGTCTCCACCTAGAATTCCTGTACAATCAAACTCTTCCTTCTCAAAGCATCTGCGACTTTGTTAGGAGTTCCAACAATGTTTTTAATAACAAAAGTAAAATTCTGCATAAATTCTACCCATTTTGCATGTTTCTGATTCAACTTTTCTTGCCTAGTAATAAATTATAAATTGCAAAGCTTGATTATCACTGTACAAGACAAATTATTTAGGAATTAGATAGTGCCTCCATTTTTTCAAATCTTGAATCACTGCATAAAATTCCTTGTCATACGTGGAATTATTTTGCTTGGCATCATTTAGTTTATCACTGAAATAAGAAACTAGCCTATTGTCCTGATTCAAGGCTGCTCCAATAGCTAATCCACTTGTGTCACATCTCACCTAAAATGTTTTTCCAAAATCTGGTAACACCAGAATTGGTTGCTCTGTGATTTTCTCCTTCAACACTTTGAAACTTTTTTCATCTTCCTCTGTCCAACCGAATGACTTGTGTTTCTTCTTCACAATGTCCAGCATGGGTGTGCATATGCCATTGAAATTTCTGATGAATTTTCTATAAAAAATCGTTAACCCATGAAAACTTCTTACCTCAAATATACTGCTCGGTGATGGACATTCTCTGATCGCTCTCACTTTCTTTGGGTCCATATTCAATTCATTTGAAGAGATTATGAAACCCAAATATATGAGCTCCTTCTTCATAAAAGAACTCCTCTTTAGATTTATCAGCAATTTCTCTTGCTGCAACCTTTCCATCACTGATGTCAAATGTCTTAGGTGTTCTTCCTTTGTCTTGCTGAAGATTAGTATGTCATCTAGATATACTATGACAAATTTTCCTATGAAGTATTACAACACTTCATTCATTAACCTCATAAATGTGCTTGGTGCATTTGTCAACCCAAACGGCATGACCAACCATTCAAACAATCCTTCATTTGTCTTGAATGTTGTTTTCCATTCATCTCCCTCTCTCATTCATATTTTATGATACCCTCTCTTCAAGTCTATCTTGGAAAAATAGCTTTCTCCACTCAAATAGTCCATCAAATCGTCTATCCTCAGTAAATGAAATCGGTATCTAATGGTTATCTTGTTGATGACTCGGGAATCTGTACACATCGTCCATCCCCCATCTTTCTTTGGGCTTAATATAGTCAGTACTGCACATGGGCTTAGGATTTCCCTGACTAACCCCTTATCCAACAACTCCTGGACTTGATTTTTGACTTCCCCATTCTCTCTAGGTGTCAACCTATAATATTCTTTGTTTGGTAAACTAGCTCCTAGAATAAGGTCGGCATGATGGCTTATGCTCCTAATGGGTGGCAATGAGTGTGGTAACTCATCGACGACTATATCATCAAAGTTTTCTAATACTTCCTGGATTTCTACAGGCATGTCTTCTACATAAGTATTCGTAAGGATAAATCTAGGCTTCCTCACTACAACAAACTTCATTTCTTTCTCCTTCTTGACTTCATTCAAGAGCTCCTTCGGACTCATGAGAAGTATGCTTGAACTAGCTTCTGTATTTTTCTCTTTGTCTTCTATGGGAAACAACATATGTGTCCTACCATTCTTTTCTAGGGTATAGGTATTCTTTCTTCCATCATGAATAAACTTTCAGTCATACTACCATGACCTCCCCAACAAAATATGACAGAGATCCATAGGAATTACATCACAGAATCTTCATCTTTGTAACCTCCTATTTTAAATTCAACTTGGCATTGTTGACTTACCATGAATTGATGTCCTTTTTGCAACCATGATACCTTGTATGGCTTTGGATGTGCAGTTGTCTTCAATTCCATATTCTCCACCATATCTGTGGATACTAGATTGTTAGTGCTCCCTCTGTCTATGATCTCCTTGCAAGCTCTGTCTTTCGACTTGCAAGTAGTTCCGAACAGGCTTGTTTGATGAACTGGTTCCTCTGGTTCCTTTTCTAGTTTAAGAAGGATCTTCCTCATCATGAGGTTCCTTCCTCCTTCTACTTCTTCTCCTTCCACATGTTTTTGTGCTTCATCAATGTGTGCTTCTTCACCTTCTCTTTTCATGTCGGGACATTCCCAAGATTTATGTCCTTCTTTTCCACAGGTATAACATTTAACTATGCCTCCTCTGGCTCTTCCTCTTCCTCTACCTCTGGAAAAATAACTTCTTCCTCCATGGTGTCCTTCTTTAAAACTTCCACCCTTCTCATGGTGACCATGTGTTTTTTCATCTTCAGGCTTCGACTTCTGGAACTTCTCTCTATTGGTTCCCATGCCTCTACTTGAATTTCCTCCTCTGCTTCGTTGTCTTCGATTCCTGGCCAATTTTTGTTTACCTTTCAAGGATACTTGATAAGCATTCTCGACTTTACCGATAGACATCATGTTGATCTCCTCTTGGATTTCATATCTCAACCCATTGATGTATCTGGCTATCTTCTCATCTTCATTCTCTTTATGTCCAACCCTGATGTTCAGTCGACATAATTCTTTAGTGTAATCCTTCACTGATAAACCCTCTATTTCAGGTTCTGCAATCTTCTGTAAATATTGATTTGGTAATCCTTTGGGATAATATTGGCCTTCAACTTGGTTACCATCCTATCCCAGATTTTAATTTTCTTCTTACCATTTCTCCTACGTTTAGCTTGTAGTTCATCCCACCATAACACTGCATGACCTTTCAGTATTTTCACTGCATGCTTCACCATCTTGTCTTCTTTGATATCTTCGTAATCAAAGTATTTTTCCATAGCACGTACCCAATCTAACAATTCTTCAACTTCTAAATTTCCTTCATACATAGGTACCTCTATCGTTTCTCTGGCTCCTATTTTTGAAACAACTTTTATCAAGTGATCTTTTGTAGCATCCTCTGCTACATTTTCTTCACCTTCTTCTTCTTCTCTTTCAGCTTCACTGACATCACCAACATCTGGTGCTCTTCTCTGTTTTGTCTCCATGGCGTCCAGTCTCATTCAGAGTCACCTCATTTCTTCTTCCATTTATGCATTCACTCTGTGCATTCTGGGTGGCATGATTTCACAGTGGCACCTACAAACAAAAATCAAATTTCTTTGATACCACAAATGATACCAACTTTCCTCCTTTCTCCTTTTGTCTATTGTCTGCAAACAAACTCAAAATCTACTCTGATCCCACCTGATGTAGCCCCCCTACTCCCCCATAGGGCTGCACAACCTCATAGTCTTGGATCTCTGATTATCGAATCAAAAGACTCTTTGGAACCTTAAAGGTCTCTCGATGTATCTATACACATGCCCCCCTTGACTTCCTGGTGCAGGTTCGATAGCAACCTGCGACCTTCCCTTTCGATCTGTTGTGAAAAACTTAGAGTGCTAGTGTTATCCCCATTTCGCATCAGCCTTATATTGATATGACCTGGGCTATGACCATGTGGTTGTGGGTGCAGTCATAAGAGGTTTGGAGTTAAACCAATTTTGGGCCCTCAATGCTCCTACGACCTCCATGCGTCCCCTTGGCGAAACCATGGTTCAAATTGCATTTTGCCCTCGATTCCTTAAACTCCTCGCAACTTATGTCTCCGCAATAACACGGGATCGTCGATATCACTATCTTGACGATAACGTCCAATCAACACTCTGAATCTGCACCCTCCTTATCTACGGACCAAATCAACTCTCCTTGAATCAACGGTCGAGTTTCTCTTCACAAATATGGAATCTTGGAGTTTTAAATCTCAAACGTAGCTCTCTTCCATACTCCAACCTTCCAGAATTAGCAATCTACAGACACCTATCCTGTAAATCAACGGTCCTTCATTCACCTGGGTATTTGACCTTTCAACCTATTAATGTTTAATCCATTATTATAGTTCTTTGCATTTTAATAGATAAAAATAGAATAATACAAGATCATTGAGAAATACACAATCACAAGAGACACAACATTTATCCTGGGAAACCCTCTACGGGAAGAAAACCCAACAAAAATTCCTTATTATAAATAGCCAATACAATGCCAAGAGATAACTCAAACTAAAATAGAAGTTCGTCTCTCAAAGATGTGCCACTCTCTCTCCTTCTTCTGCAATTTTGAAGCTTGTCTCTCAAAATGAGCAAGTGAGTTGTGTCTAAGTGAGGCGCTAGAATCCTTATTTACATTAGACTGACACGTGTGAAGTGTCTCTTCACTGGCAGGGCTGACTTCTCCAACTGGGTGGTTATAACCACCTTTATTACAATTCAATGCCCCTTAAATATTTTATGGGGCCGACTTCTTATTCTTCCTATCACAATTATCTTTTGACCAATTTGCAAAAGGGGATTTAGTCCTTTATAATAAATGGCATGATCAATCAACAATGGGGATTGATCCAATGAATAATATATCAAATAATAATAAGAATACACGTTGCAATTACATTATTTTAACACTCCCCCTTAACAAGAAGGGTATTCTTCAACAGTATCATGCAAGAGAGAGAGGCATTTATCATAAATAACATCAACTGGGTGAGAGGAAAACATCATCAATATCATCTTGGAACACTGACTGGCATATCTATAAATCATTGCAATTTTTCTTCATTGGAAGCATCGTCATTCTCAAAGGAATTCCATCATAATCTGCATCACTATGTATTAGTATAAAAATTGATACATCATCATCATCATCATAGAACGAGGCTGGCTCATCATAATATAGGATTGGCTTTATGTCACAGTTTTCAAGCTAGAAGCTCAGTACTTGTCTCATATCAATGTATTTACATCATAACACTCAAGATGGATGCAAGATACTAGACTAGCTTTATGTCATAGCTATCAGGCTGGAAGCATAGTCCTAGTCTCATCTCATCGTCTTGCTTTACGTCACAGCACTCAAGTTGGAAGCAATATACTAGATTGTATTTACGTCACAGCTATCAGGCTGGAAGCATAGTACTAGTCTCATCTCATCGTCTTGCTTTATGTCACAACACTCAAGATGGAAGAAATATAGTAGACTGGATTTATGTCAGAACCATCAGGCTGGAAACACATTACTAGTCTCATCTCATTGTCTTGCTTTATGTCATAGCACTCAAGCTAGAAGAAAGATACTCGTCCTACTTTACATCACAACCATACAGTTGGAAGCATGATACTAGACTGGCTTTACATCACATCTATCTAGCCAGAAGCTCAGAGCTAGTCTCATCATATCATCTTGGTTTATGTCACATCCATCAAGTCAGAAGAAAGGTACACACCCTTCTTTATGTCACAACCATCAGGTCGTAAGCAGTGTACTAGACTTGCTTTACATCACAGCTATACAGCTGGAAGCATAGTACTAGTCACACATCATCTTGCTTTACGTCGCAACCATCAGGTTGGAAGCAAGGTACTCGTCCTTCTTTACATCACAACCATCAGGTTGAAATCAGGATACTAGACTGGTTTACGTCGCAGCTATCCAACAGGAAGCACAGTTCTAGTCACATCACATCATCTTGCTTTATGTCACAACCATCAAGTCGGAAGCAAGGTACTCATCCTGCTTTATGTCGCAACCATCAGGTCAGAAGCAGGATATTATCCTGGCTTTATGTCATAGATATCCAACTAGAAGCAAAGTTCTAGTCACATCACATAATCTTGCTTTACATCACAAACATTAGGTTGGAAGCAAGAGATGTCTCATCTTAGCATCTACTCCTCCTTTTGAGGAGGGTCCTTTCGGACTATATCAAGCTTATCTCGAAATTACTCAAACTTTATACGAGATAGTGGCTTGGTCAACACATCAACAACCTATTCATCCATGCTAATGTACTGGAGCTTTTAAGGCTCCTCTTTGCACCATGTCACGGATGTAATGATATCGGATCTCTATGTGTTTCGACCCGTCATGGAATACATGATTCTCTATCATCTTTATGTAGATCTGGTTGTCACATAGCATCAAGGTTTCTCTCCTCTCTAATTCAAATAGGTCGATCACCAACTTTCGAAGCCATATAGCTTCGCAGTTGGCATAACATGCATCAATGTATTTTGCTTCCACTGTGCTGAGAGCAAAGCTAGATTGCTTCCTATTTTGCCACGAGATCATAGCTGATCCCAAATTGAAACAACATCCTGAACTTCTTTTCCTATCAGAAACACTTCCTTCCCAATCTGTATCAGTATATCCACTCAATGTGAAATCATGATCTCCATCATAGTTGAGACCACAATCTATTGTACCCTTAAGGTACCTCATCACATGTTTTTCAGCCACTAGGTGAACACATATAGGTTCTACTAGAAACAGACTCAAGGTGTTCATGGAAAAACAAATTTCTGGTTTGGTGTTCATCAGGTACATCAACGATCCAATAATATGTTTGTACAGTGTGGCATCAATCAACTCTGACAAAATATCGACCAACAGCTTCAACTTCGCTTCCATGGGTGTATTCATGGGCTTGCACTCCAACATGTCGAATCTCTTCAAGATTTCAACCATATACTTCCCTTGGTTAAGAAATATCCTCTCAGGACTCTGCCATACCTCAAGACCTAAGAAATAATGCATTAGGCCAAGGCCTTTCATTTCAAATTACGAGGCAAGTCGCTTTTTACATTCAGTGATGAGATTTTATTCTCCAGTTAAGAATAAGTCATCCACATATAATAGTAAGATTACTGGATCATTATTCATGACTTTGAAGTAGAGGTTAGAGTTTTCTTTACTCTTGGTAAATCCTAAGCTCATCAAGAAACTGTCTATATGGCCATACCAAGCTCTAGGAGCTTGCTTCAATCCATATAAGTCTTTCTTCAATCTGCATACATGAGACTTCCTGTCTTCAACCTCAAATATTTGAGGTTTCTCTATATACACTTCCTCTTTGATGACACCGTTTAGGAAAAATGTCTTCACGTCTATCTGGTGCAACTTCCACTTCATCTTAGCTGCAAGAGATATGATGGTTCTGATCAAACTGTATCTGGCCACAGGAGTGAATGTCTCTTCATAGTCAATGCCTTCCTTCTGGGAAAAGCCACGAGCGACAAATTTTGCTTTATACTTCTCAATACTTCCATCAACAACATGTTTTATTTTGAAGATCCATTTGGAGGATACCACATCTTTATTCTTTTGTCTGGGAACTATTTCCCATACTTCATTCTTCATTATGGATTGGTATTCCTTTGTCATGGCATCTTCCCATTCTTTCCTCTTAATGGCTTCTTCAAAGCAGGTAGGCTTCTCTTCTAGGAGATCACATATCAAAGTCGTATAAATGGAGAATGGCTTTGGTCTTTTCACCTATCTCGTAGTTCCTTGGGGAACATCATACTTCTCTCCATCTTGAATAAGCTCTCTAGCCCAAGCTGGCTTTCTTTTATGGAGGGTCGTCATCTGAGGAGGTTCTTGCACTTCTACTATATCATGGTCTTCTAGAAGTTCCTCATCAGGGGAAGTTACGACTTACCTCACTGGTTCTGCAGCTCTGGGAACCTCCCTCATTGCAGTAATGGGGATTACAGGTTCCTCTTCACATACTTTTTAAAGCTAGCATTGTTTAGATTTCTTGAGCACTGCATATTCATCAAAGGTCACATCCCTGCTGATCTCAATGTGATGGTGACCTGGTATATAGATTCTAAAGTCCTTGGAGACCTCACAGTATCCTACAAATATTCCCTTCTTTCCTGAAGGGTCCATCTCATTTCTCTTTTCTTTAGGTATATGAATAAACACTGGACAACCAAATGTTTTGAGATGGCTTACCTCTGGCTTATTTCCGGTGACATCTCTTCTAGTGTCTTGAGCCCAAGTGCACTATGGGATAATCGGTTATGCACATATACAGTTTCCATTGTTGCCTCTACCCATAAGCACATAGGAAGATCTTGATCAAGGATCATAGTCTTCATATCTTCCATTATTGTTCTGTTCTTTCATTCAGCTACACCATTTTGTTGGGGATTATTGGGAGTAGTGAGTTCCCTCTTGATCCCAACATATTTGTAGATGTTCACGAACTCTTTTGAGGTGTATTCTTCTCCATTATCTGACCTGAGTATCTTGATCTTTCTCTCAAAAAGATTCTCTATCAAGGCTTTGAATTCCCACTAATGGAGGACGATGGCATTGGGCCACACACATCTAAATGAATGAGCTCTAGGACTCCTTTTCCCTTGATGTCTTTCTTCGGAAATGGGTTCTTGATGCTCTTCCCTTGTGCACATCCATTACATACGCCTTCATGGTCACCTTTGAGTTCTGGTAAACCTGTGGCCTCTTTGCATATGTATGGTAGCGCCTTGTAGTTGATGTGAGCTAATCTTCTATGCCAAAGTTCATATGGATTCTTCAATGGCGTGGGTCATGGCAGTTTCTGAGTGACCCTTTAACTTATGCAAGCCACCTTCTTCTTTTCCAATGATGATTGCTTCATTTATGGTCTCTCCTTTAGCACGTTGCCTTCTGCAACCTTCACTATATCTTCCTAAGGGTTATTATATGTGACCTAGAGAAAGGTCAAAAAAACAACAAGTAAGAATAATATCCTTCTAATATTATAAAGCAATAGAACGAACAATTATCACACTAGCTCCTTTAGAGTTGTCACTTATAATTTATCTGAAGAAAAGATTAAAGGTAAGGAATACAATACGAAATGAGGTCAACACTCTCATAGTTTTGTGACCAAGCATTCTTCCATGGCAACCTAGAAATAACACACGAGGTTTCTCCTATAGGAGGTGTTAGTTGTATCAGGCAAAGCATTTACCTCTATATGCTCACATTCTATCAAGTATAATAATTTACGATGACTATTATATCAACTATAGTCATCAACTTGTCATGTGTACCTTTGAATCTTATTAATCTTGATTAATCAAACCTGGAGCCTTGTCCTTAGGAATGAGTGCTTTCTTTTCTTCCAGGTCTCCTTCACTCAAGTGACAAGTTCTTTCTTCAACCTGTCTTCTGTACTGAGACAATATGCTATCTTGACAGAAGGTTAGGTTAGAGGATAACCTCTATGATCAAATCTTAATCCTTCTAATAATTTGATCATATCTTCAACATGCAACACTAATCAAGATAATGTCATGACAAATAGATGCATATCAGAATAATCACACCTGTGTTCCATCATTCCTCTGAATGTGTTGGATCTAGAGATCCTTATGGATCTATGGCAAGATATCCCTTCTCCTGCAAATACTCTTTAAAGTTTAACCATTTAAACATATATGAGTACATACCTCTGATAGCATTTGTAGGTGGTGGCACCATCTGGCAGCAGCGGTAATCATTACCAACTCTTTAAAATGTTCAAGGGTGAACGCAACTGGTAGCAACTGCAAATGGTACTGCAACTGCAACTGGTTCTGAGACTACAACTGCAACTGCAATTGGTTCTGAGACTACAACTACAACTGCAACTTAGGGTTTTATGAGAAAACCCTAAATTTTCAAACTTTGAATTTTGAAATTCTAATACAGGGGATAGATGCCCTGAGCTGAGGAGAATTAGCTGGTTCAGTCAGATTTCTGAAAATCCAACTTTTACCCCCTCAAACTTGATCTGCAGATTTTTGGACTGGTTCTTCTAGTTTTTTGGTACTTCTGGTACTCTAGTTTTCTGGTTTTTTGGTACTTTGTGAGAATTAGGGTTTCACTTTCTAGGAGATCTAGCCACTGAAAAGGTGTGTTGAAGGTGCCAAAATGATCCTTGGGGGAGGGCGCACTTTTCTAGGTGGTTTTAGGGTTGAAATAACTTTCCAACAAAAAACCCTAATTTTCATGTACAACAACAGTGACATTTTCACTTTTCTCTTGTGAAAGATGTTCTCTTTAGCTTGGCTTTGATACCATGTTAATTTTTAAGCCATTATTATAGTTCTTTGCATTTTAATAGATAACAGTAGCATACTACAAGATCACTGAGAAATACACAATCACAAGAGACACAACATTTATCTTAGGAAACCCTCTAGGGGAAGAAAACCCAGCAAAATTTCCTTATTATAGATAGCCAATACAATGCCAAGAGATAACTCAAACTAAAACATAAGTTCCTCTCCCAAAGATGTGCCACTCTCTCTCCTTCTTCTACAATTCCAAAACTTGTCTCTCAAAATGAGAAAGTGAGTTGTGTCTAGTTGAGGCACTAGCCTCCTTATTTATATTAGACTAGCACATGTGAAGTGTCTCTTCACTAGCAGGGCCGAATTCTCTAACTGGGTGGTTATAACCACCTTTATTACAATTCAACGCCCCTTTAATATTTTCTGGGGTCGACTTCTTATTTTGCCTATTACAATTATCTTTTGACCAATACACAAAAGGGGATTTGGTCCTTTATAATAAACGACATGACCAATCCACAATGGGGATTGATCCAATGAATAATATATCAAATAATAATAAGAATACACTTTATAGTTACATTATTTTAACACAACCTAGATCAACGGTCCAACGACCCCTTCTCGATTGATGATCGATATTTTCTTTGGGTCTCCGAACCTCTAATATTTCAAATCTCAAACCTCTCTTTCTAAATGAATTTTACCTGGAGTCTAAGATCCGCTGACGATTGTCCTCCTAATATGACAATCAAGGATTACTATAGTGATTTACCCGAATTTAACAGATTTACATCATGCATTTCTGAATCCAACGGTTGTGAATCTTTTTGGGACTTTACCGAGAGTTCATGGATTTGCGCCACGTCTCCCTTGGATCTCATGGTCCAGATCTTACCTTGGGATCTCGGGTCTTCGTGCTCCAACGATTTCAATTCTCAAAAATGAAAAATCACTTCAGCTTTTCCCCGGATTTCGAGATATTCTCACAAGTGTCTCCTCCTAGATCAACGACTCACAGTTCTTTGGCTCTCTACACTTCACGTATTTCAAGTCTCAAAATTTTGCCTTCCTCTAGATCTTCCAAGCTATTGAAATTTACCCTCCTAGCTTCAATGGTCATAATATGATCCAACTCCCTAGCTCTCAATGCTTCGAAAGTTTCAAGTCTCAAACTTGACCCCTTATGAACTCATGATATCTAACGATTCACGCTTGATCAATCGAACGACTGAGATTCCAACTCATCGTTCAGACACTCCAGACTTTAGGAATATCGAGTTAAATATGATCTCCCTCCTGAGCTTACAACAGCCAATTGTTGTGATGCCCCTTGGCGATCCTACGCTTGGTCTTCGCCTCCAGTGATCTGATGGCTCATATCTATATCACTAATTGGATGGTCGAGATTCTATTCCAGGTCTCTGGACTCTGGAAGTCTCAAGTTTCAAATCCGATAGCTTCTCTCCTCTCTATGTGAAGTGATAAGGTTCATGCACTTTATCCTTATTCGACCACTATCGATCTTCTTCCCTGTGATCCAACGATCATGGTCGTTCTTCCTCCTGAGCTTCTGATATCTCTCTACCTTGGAATATTTATCTACTTTCAAAGGTTCCAAACCTTTGTTCTCCCGACGAATCTATCTCTGGAATCTTGTCAACACTTGTGAAAGTTTTATCTCTTCCGAGCTTCTATCCTTGAAAGGATTTCAATCTCTCATGCACACTTTGCGTTCTTGTGATTTTGAATAACTCAGTTTGAAGTATTTTCTTCAAAAGAAAATGCTTCTCACCCACCTGGCATTCTTTTGTGCTGGTTCTTCGAAGCTTGTTAGCTTCTTGACATTGTGTACACCTTGCACCTGGTCTGAGTTTCTCTGGTTCTCTCTAAACTTCTCTTAGTCAATTCAAGACTCATTCGATGCACTCCTTGCATTCGAGATGCACAACTTGCATACAAGTATCAGAACATAAATGATTGAAACTGATCCAACTTTGTCACGAACTCATACAGTCAATCTTTCTCAAACAATCATACATGAATGAGGTAAACTAGATCATAAACACAGAAATCAACATTCATTCAATCACTCATTATATGAACACAGTCCAAGGATTTGGGACAATTTATGTCTGTTCTATTCATTCATGAAAAACAAAATACATAGTGTTTATGTTATTCTACTCTTCTCTATTGATCTCTCTATTCTGTCTATCTGTTCTAATCTATTGCAATGCAATACTAAAAAAATATCTAAGGACCTCTCCACAAGCTCTCTCATCCTGTTCTGAAATCTATCATTTCAAATTCAAAGCTATTACCTACTCTGTCCTATTACAATAACTACTAGTTATTTCTATATAAATTCGACACTCCATATCTGCAATTTCTTACAGTCCTTCAAGACTTTACAAACAAGTTACATTTTAAAATTCTGTTTCAAAAATATCTCAACAATGATAGAATTTCTGAGTTAAATGGTCGATTTGAAATTCTGTCATTGTTGAGATGTCATATGTCTGCCTCCACGCGTGTGTTGTTGAATTTGAAGGAGATGATCCTACGTCATTGTATTATTTTTGTGCGATCTAGGATAGATTGAAAAAGTTCATCTAGTTCATTGCGTTAGAAAAACAGGATCGCGAAGAAATAAAATAAAACAAATGCATAAATAAAACACAGAAGAGACACAATACAATAGAAACATAGATATACATGGTTCAGCCAGTGTGGGATACATCAACTAGAGAAATTGCCAGGTCCTTCATTTATTATTATCCAAAAAATGAAGGGATACAACCTACAACAAACCCAATGTAAATTCCTCTTCTTTCTCTCATAGTCTTCTATCTCATAATAAAATATTCAGAATAATGCATAGCCGCAATACATTTCCCTCTTAAAAGGGGGTTTCCTTCTAGGGAAAAAACCCTAACATAACTTCTATCGTAAGATCTGCGACCTTATAATGAACAGTCCAAGTTTACAATGAAATTACAATATATATTTACAAGGCAATTTTTCCTTCGAGGGGCCACTTTCCCCAAGACCCCCCAGCCGGGGGATGAACCCCAAAGAGGGCATAACCCCCCTCTGCACTTCTTCTCATGGAGGAATGTACATTCTTTCGGGGTTTAAAGTCTTCATGGGGTATAAACACAACTACAAACAAAGACCTTTGAATCAAGAATATAGTTAGGCTCCACAATCAACACATTGATATCTAGGAGTCTCTGTTTTTGAGCTTCTGTTAGGTCCATTCTGAGTTGTATGGATTTTCTAAGTGCTTGGATCTATGTTTCAATTGAAAGAAATATTCCCTTTCCATACACCAATTCATATGGGGTGCATACAATAATAGTTCTCCATGTCATCCGGTAGGTGCATAGAGCTTCATGTAGTTTGTCAGCCCAGTCCTTGAGGTGTAATATGAAAATCTTGGTGATGATGGCCTCAAGGATTTTTTTTGTCCATTTTACTTGTTTGTTGTCCCGTGAGTGATATGGTGTGGTAACCATGTGTTTGATATTGTATTTTTCCATCAAGTCTTTGATTATCCTTGAAGTGAAATCCGTTCTACCATCAATAATGATCGGTTGAGGTATACCAAATATGGTGAATATTTCTTCGTGAATAAATACCACTATTACTTATTATGTCGCAACAGAGACTGATTTGGATTCCATCCATTTTGTGACATAATTTATTCATTCTAGGATGTAGGAGTTATGATGGGAAGAAGGATTGATCAGACCCACAAAGTCCAGGGCCCATTTATCGAAGGGTTCTAATACCAATTGTGGTTATAATGGAATCTTGTATGATTGCACCGTTCTTCCCATGCACTAGAAGCTATCAAGAATTTTTACATATTCCTTGGCATATTTAAAGATAGTGGGCCAATAGTAACCTCGGTGAAGTACCTTGTACTTGGTTATCTTGTCTACAAAGAAGCCTCCATACTAGTTTTCATGGAAGGATTTCAATATCTCATGGATCTTGTATTCTCTCACTTATATTATAATAATGAGATCAAATCCTTCATGGAAGAGGCAATCGTCAATCCATGAGAATATTCAACTTTGTTTGATGATCTTCTATCACTCTTTTGGAGATAAATGAAGTGGTAGTCTACTTGCATCCAAGTAATTAGTCATAGTTGAATACCAAGAGGAATTAGTGGAAACTGCAAATAGGTGCTCATCAGGAAAAGAATATTCTATGCGTGGCTGATTTTTGTTAGATGTGAGTATTGAAAAAAAATCAACCACTACATTGTATTTTCCTTGTTTATTGAAGATGGTTATATCATATTCATGTAATAAAAACAACCATCTAGTGACTCTACCATTAATTATAACTTTTGTCATTAAATATTTTATGGAAACATGGTCAATTTGAATTATTATTGGATATGTGGTGATATAATGTTGAAATTTATTAATTGCTTTAATTACTGCAAGAAACTCCTTTTTTGTTACTATACATTTTAGTTGTGTGTGCGAGAGATTCTTGTTGACATAGTAGATTGCATATGGATCATTTCCTTGTTGTTTCCCTAGAACAACTCCAATGGTGATGTCTAATCCATCCATGGAAATATGAAACGAGAGGAACCAATAAGGCCCTCTTAAAATAGGATCCTTAGACACTTTAATTTTGAGTTTGTCAAGTGCATGCTAGCATATTTATGTCAATAAAAACTCAGAATATTTGGTATGAAAAGAAAATAATGGAAGATCAATTCCTAAGAAGTTTTCGATAAAGTGACCGTAATAACTAACATATCCTAAGAAGCTTGGTACCTATTTTTGCGATAATGTGATCGAGAAGTTTAAGACTACCTTGTTTTTTGTTGGATCCACTTGGATGCCTTTATTTGAGATGTGGTTTTCTAATATGATTCCATTAGTTAAAACCCTTGCACATTTTTCAATGTTGATGGAAACATTTGATTTCTTACACCTTATCAATATTTTCTCTAGATTTGTTAATTCCTCATAGAATTAATTACCATATGTGGTGAAATCATCCATAAATATTTCTACGTAATCATGAATTAAATAAGAGAATATACCAGTTACAGCTCTTTGAAAAGTGGTGGGTGTGTTTCATAACCCGAATGATAGGACACGATAGGTAAATGTTCCCCAAGGACATGTAAATGTTGTTTTGTCTTGATCCTCGGGTGCCATTTATATCTAGTTATATCCATTGAATCTATCGAGTAAAGAAAAGTATTTCTTGCTTACTAACTTATCCAGGACCTAGTAATGAATTGGAGTGTGAAATGGTATTTGTGTGTTGCTTTGTTGAGTTCTCTATAGTTGAAAAAAATTATCCATTTACCATTTTTGTTTGGTACCATGATGAGAGGGGAGACACATTTGATATAAAAAATTAGATATATAAAGTTGGTTGTGAGAAATTTCTATAGATCCTCCTTAACTATGTCTTTCAATGCCAGATTCATATGATGTTGGAGCTAGTGGATGAGTCTGGATCCTTCCTTGATGTATATGTGGTGTGTGCATAATTTGGGATGGATTCCCTTCATGTTAGAGTAATCCTAGGTGAAGACATCACTATGTTTTTGTAAGACTTCAACCAGTCACTCTTTTTGTTGTTCAGACAGTTCTTGCTTGATTTTTAAGGTTTTCTTGGGGTCAACTTCTATAGTTTCTATAGGGTACCCTTGGTATTTTTATGGTGGATATATGTGTTTTATAGGTGATATGCTTGTTAAGGATAGAGAATCCTATGTTTCTAGTTGCACAACTTTCGCAAGGATATGTGAGTTTTTTGAGGAATAAGAAGAGGTGATGAAATCATTGATTTCATCATCCTTTGTTTTCTCTCTAATGGATAGTATTTATCTATAGAGAGGACTTGATGAAATTCTCCTTCTTCATCATTATCTTCTCTGTCGGCCTAGAGTGGTGTCTCCATATCTATGCTAGGTTTGGAAGGAGGATAGAGAGTTAATTTCCTTGTATAGGTCTGGTGGGAAATGGTAATGTTTCCTAAACTAGAAATATCACTACATATTATAATATTCCCTCTAGTTTGATGGTTGAAATGTCAAGGAGTTGGAGTATGGTTGGGGTTTCCCTAAGGCCCGTAAGTCCTAAGTCTTGCATGATCTCACGCATCATAATGTTGATGGAATCCCCGAGGTCAATTAATTTGTTTCTAATGAGTGTATTATAGACTATTATTTGGATACTAGGATTAGAGTATTTGGATTAGACTACTATCAGAAAATTTACACATAACTTGGATAGTTTGGGGATCCTATCATTTTCTACCAGGTTTCCTTAAGAAAATTTCTTGTACCACTTTTGAATAAATAGGCACATCCTTGATGGCTTGGAATAGTGTTATTTTGAAACACTCATTCTTGAGTTCCCCCAAGATATCAAACTCAGGATGAGTAAAAGTTTTCTTTAGGTTTAATCTTTCTGGATAAGATGGGTTTAGAAGTTCATTGTGGGAATTGTTGAATTTTAAAGGTTCTTGATATTGTTTATGTTATGATTCTTCATCTCAAACATCCTCATTAAAATATTTGATATAACTACAGGGTTGGTCCTTGGTTAGTCTCTTCCCATATCGAAGGTGAATATAGTTTCATTCCATGGAAGAGATGGAATAGTTCAGGTAAGAAGCAAGTCCAGTGGCTTGCATCGGTTGGCCTAACCCTATATTATTAGGTTTAGGGATGGGTTGTTCAAGTAGTTGTGGTTGAGGAGGGGCTAATTTGGATTCTATCATTTGGGGAGGGGGAAGAAGTTGCATGGGTGGTTGTGTTATGGTATATTAAGGGCCTCCTAAAGTGAGATTTCTCCACCCCTGCTTCCCTAACCTAATTTGGAGGAGGAGGAGCGACCCATTGTTTTGTTGGCATACCCCATGGTTGGGAAGTGTATTGCATGGAAGGGTTAGTCCAATATTGATTAAAATACTGATATTGGTCTTGAATCATACCTTGAGGTATGGGTTGTTAGGGTCACTTATGAGAGACAAAGAATAACTACTATGGCTCCTTGACTTTCTGGTAGATAAATTTCAATGCTAGTAAGGATGGAAAATTGAAAGTAGCAGGGTCCTCACTGCATTTTCTGCAAACCTTGATTTGATATAATGAACATTATTTTCATGGGTGTTTCCTTCTTCATTTTGGGAAAAAGATCCTCAAATCTCATTCTGTCTCTTCCTTCTTCTTATTCATTTGTAGTGTATCCAACTGGGATCTTAGGAAACTAAGTATATCAGTCTTGAAGTCCTCTAACATGTTAATGATTTCTAGTCTTGTAAATACAACTCTAGTAGTCTCGATAATTATTTCTAGTATATCTCTTAGTCCAAGATAAATTCATAATCTAAATAAGAAACATATCCTCCCCCAATTAGGTTGAGGTGTTCAATGCAATCATCTCACACCCCTCTAAGAAATAATACATGTTATGTTGTAGATATGAGTATAGAAGTTATGTTATGTTTTTTCCCTAGAAGGAAACACTTTTTTATGTATGAGGCAATTGTATTGTGGTAGTGTGGTAGTTTTGTGTGAAACTGTATTGTGACTGACGAAGGAGACTATAAGAGAGTGAAGATGAAGTTGTAGTGGATGTGTTGTAGGTTGTATCCCTTCATTTTGTTGGATAATAAAAGAAAGGAAAGAAAATTTCTCCATGGACGTATCCCATATTGGGTGAACCAAGCATATTTGTGTCTATATTGTACTATGTATCTTATTTTTTTTATTTATGCATCTATTTTATATTATTTCTATGCAATCCTCTTTTTCTAACAACAACTCATTAAATCGATATAATATTCAATTCACAATCATTATAAATCTACAAAAATATAATTAACACCTTAGTCGCAATTGTTATCACATAATTCAAAATCATAAAGAGACTAATTTCCAATTGTGCCTAAATTGCAATTAATTATTTATGAAACTTGGAATTGCAACAAAATGAAATAACTATGTAAGTTATTCAACAACAATATAATGTTAATCCTATTGTAATTTATAGGAAATAACTGACTAAGGAGGGTTTCCTACCACCTTATACATGGCCCTAAATTACAAAATCAAAATGATATGAGAAGTCAACACATCATCACAAGAATAGGAGGAGAAAGGAAATTATATTGTCAAAGTTTTGAAATTTACAATACAACCGAGTATTATAACAAGAAGTTGGGGTATGTATACAATTCATTTAATGTTTAAATAAAACAAGGATATGGATGGAAAACCATGAGAATCAGGTTGTTCATCTATTTACATATATATCGCCAAATTTTAGGAAAGAGTAGGCATATACTGACTTGGATCAACTGAGCGACAATTGGTAGGTGAACCTTTTCCTTCTTTGGTTTTCCACTTTCCTTTTGTCACCTTTATAGGTAAAGAGTGATATCTGACTAACGGTTGTAATGTTGATTGATGTCTTGGAAAATTTGTCTTGGATTTGAGGTAATGGTACTGCATTTGGAATTGCAGCAGTTGTATCATGCTCAGAATTGTAGAGACTAGAGGAGTTGAAACCACTGTAATTGCTTATGTATAACAATGTTAGTGCAAGAAGAGAATAATTTACTTATGAAATATGTAAGCATGGAATAAAAGTAGCATATGGGGGGGAAGATTCATATCTTGGTGAAAAGTGAGACAAAATGGATGATAGAGTTATTAAGAGTCAATGAACAATGGGAAAATGGTAAGGGAAAAGGTACTAAATAGGTGCTAAAAACATGTCAATTTAGGCACTCGTCACATGGATAGGAGGAATTTACAAGATTTTGTTTATTAAGAGTCTATAATGACATCATCAAACTATTGTCTGAAATGTGGATCATGGAAAAAACATTTCTCCTCTAGTTACCCCTATAACTGGGGGGGCCACTACCATGTAAAAATTAAACCAAAAATACAATAGAAATGGACATTTACTTACCCTCTAGTCTCCATCCCTAGACGAGGGAGAGTGGGAGCTCTAGGTCTTCCCTGTAGTCCATATATGTGTATGGATAGTCCTTAATTTGTACCAAGATATGGTGCAAGTGAAAAAATAATATCATCTGGAAGACATTTTCCATAGCACAATTCCCATCCTTCCTTATCATCTCAACCCATCAAATCATGTGGGGCTCCTTCATTCCTACATCCTTGATCGCATGGTGTAGGTGGAAAGTCGAGACCTATCAAAGAAAAATGTTCACAAAAAGATGTAGAATGTGAAGTCCCCACCACATACACATCTTCGCAATAAACTAATGAATAATTGTTGTAAGAAACATTTAGGCTGAGCCAAAATAGGTCCCCAAGAACATTCTCTCCATGATCATCACATGACCACCAGATACTCAGTGAGGGCCATACAAACCGATCACTCATACCATGCCAACAACAATATCCCAAGTCTCTAATCACTCAATATCATCTAACTTGATCACTAAGTCATGCAACCTATAACCATCTTGGTAGTACATTACCAATAAATACTCCATTGGCTTATCCCATGGCCTCATTGGTATAATGTTCCCTACAAATCCATATATGGAAAAGTTGGTCATGAAGTATAGATCCTATAAGGTGATCTCCACTCACTCACCCTACATAATGAACACCTCTACATCCACATCCAATTACTCAATAATATTTGAGAGTAGTAGATCTCCTACTAACATCAGGGTATTCTCAAGGAACTTGAGAAACCCCCACCTCACTAGTAGCTACTCAACAACTTGATCTCTATTTATTTGTTCTCGGAGGATTCCAAAGTCTTTGTCTATCAAGTGGATCCTCATGATTGTTTCAATTTCGTCGCGAAATAGCCTCAATTGGCTCCAATGCATGTATATTCCACATTTTATGTGCCTCTATCATCCACCTATTCTCCTAATGGGTGCACTTTCAATGTATACATATTCATTGAGTAGGTATTCTCTCATTGGGCACCAATATATTCAATAGTTACATTTCTAATGCACCTATTCCTTGAATAGTGTCATGAAAGGCATGACTGTTAGGCCATATTTTGTGTTTTCCATGTAGAAAGTATCTTGAAAATTGTGCACATAGATAGAAATATTCCAAGGCTCCCATCAAGATCATAAAACCCTAAAATACGAAATGAAACAAAAAACATAAAAAAGAGGTTTACATATCTAACTTGGAACATACAAAAAAGAGGTTTA
Organism: Picea glauca; assembly: GCA_000966675.3. Taxonomy (NCBI): domain Eukaryota; kingdom Viridiplantae; phylum Streptophyta; class Pinopsida; order Pinales; family Pinaceae; genus Picea; species Picea glauca. The sequence goes on from JZKD02S1628598.1 coordinate 714,958, forward strand.
AAAATAAAAAAGAGGTTTTTATTGGCTATCGAAATGAAAGATATATTCGTTCGAAAAGGTGGACCTCATGATTAGCTTGAACTTAACCAAGTACAAATTATTTTAAAAAATGGGGTCTTACCCTATTTACAAACTTTTCTGGAATTTATTTTTCTCTGTTCAACATCATGCTAGATTCTTTTACACACCATCTGTGCTATTATATTTATTTTATCCGACCCTTATTTAGAATTCCCTTGTTTATATTGAAGTTGAAATGCATGAAAATTGGGTTCTAAATATTTGTTTTTCATGTTTCTTGCATAGTTGGTTTTATTTTAAAAATCACTTTTAACTCCCCTTTTATTTTCACCTTGTGTATTAACCCTACATATATATGTCACTAAGGTTACCAACTCACATTCATCCTCAGGGAAGGTACAGTCAACAGTCGGGATCGAACGTATGGGTAGGATAACAAGTCCAAAATTATTCAAGAGAACTGAAGACAAGTGGAATAGAAGAATATTGAGGACCATGAATGGATTCGGGATTCACGAAGCTTCGATACCAAATAAAACTAACATTTTCTCAGGAAGAACCCCCAGTATACGATATTTACGCTATGCAGGTTAAGCTTCAGAGGGGAAATCTTCACTGCTCTCCCATAGATGACCTTGTGTTTAAACCTTGTGTGAGAGGGGGATCTCGACTATGCTTATATAAACAAATGGATTTACCACTCCCTAGCACAATATTCTATGTTTGCCTAATGTCTCTGGAAAGTTATCCTCATAACTTATTCCAAAACCCTACACTTTAGGCTAATATAGGTTTGTTACCAGATAATATAAAGGTGTCTGATTAATTTTATAAGTGTTTCATCTTAGGGTTATTATTTACTCAAGGATCCAAAAGTGAAACTTTTTATGATTTAGACTCAACTTCGAAAGAATGCTAAATAATGAGATGCAACTATTTTTCTTCAATGAATCCTAGATATGGGATGGAGAGGAGGTTTAACTTTATTTAACAAAAACACCCAATTCCCAAATGAAATTTTCTAAATGCAATATAATGCACTACCCAAAATAAAGAATACAACTATCCTCGTTGATTCATTCTAATATATAAAGAAAGTAGATGCGAATCCTTTATCACTTCATTACTTTCAATCAAAATGAAAGAATCGATTGCATATAAAAAATACATGAAGAAAAAAGTAATTCAAACAAAGCATAAAATCATAGGTTAATGAGAAATGAAATAAACAAGTATGATAACTCACTCAATAAAGTACTCGACAATTGACAAGCATTCAAGGAATACAATAAAGTTCATAGAAGAATCCAAAAATTGACAGGGTGAAAGAGCAATCACTCAACTATCTTGACAAAATGAGCAGCAAGAAAGAGCAATCAAAGCTAGGTTGTAGTAAGCATAATCTATCAAATCCTTCAAAGAAAAAATATTTTAAAAGTAACTTGTAGCCACTCTTGGGGGGTTCTAGTCCTGTAGATGCTTGAAAGTATGCATAAAAAATAAGAAATTCAATAGAGTCTGGCTTGGTAACTATGACTACTACTTGATGAAACAAAGGTGAGAGGGAAGGCTCAAAAAACATTCAATCAAACAAGATCAAACTAGGAAAAGTTTTAGACGATCCAAGGAAAGACAAGTCAATGTTGATCCCCAGTGGAGTCGCCAATTTATGTTACATAAATATTCCCCTACAAATAGGTGAAATTTTCCTTGGATTGTAGACCCCTAATACCAAGACAAAAATATACAGGTGGACACTAACATCCATTTGAATTCAGTTCGATCAATCAGAAAGAGAAAAGGAGAAAGAGTGTGATGCACCTTGTTTCAAAGTTTGTCCTCACTGCTTATAATCCGAGTTTGATCTCCAAACTCCTTAGTTAAACTTGATACCTACAATAGGAAGAAAAGAGAAACAAAGAAATCCTACTCTACAATATTATATCAAACAAATTCATCTGCAAAGATCGAAGGAACAATATAAAAGAACATGCAAGAATACACAAGCTTGAAGGAAATAGGCCAAGTATATTAAAATGAGAACCCAAAGAGAATACTTACAAACCATGATTGATGTAGTTGCAACAGCCTCCACAAGATCCCCTCATACATCCCTTGCATGACTCTACGAAGATCATTTGTTTGATATATGAAAGTTGTTGGATCATGTTGTCATTGATGCCAATGGTTTGATTGATTGATGTCATTGATTGATGTCAAGTGATTGAATGATGCCAATAGTTTGACTGATTGATTTCATTGATTGGTGTCAAGTGATGGACCGATTTATAGGATTGATTGATTGATGAACAAATGTATATGTATTTTCTTTGATGAGAATGATAGATGTCAAGTGGAAACCAATCGATAAATATGGATCAATGAGTTGTCATTGATACATGATGCATAGTCGATGTATATGATGCAGTGGTGAATTGATGCAAAGATGAATCATTATTATCTTATCATGATTGATAAGGTGCACAAATGGATGAACTCCAAAGTGGTTCTCTTATGGTGAAAACCCTCATGGGACAATGATTTGTTGATTGAGTTATCCTAGAAGAATATTTGTAGGACCCATGCTTGTATGTGGAATAATGAAATGACAATCAATGAAGATGTTGGTGAAACTATCCTAGATGGATAGTGCTTGTCATGCCATTTTTGGTGGTATGTGGAACATCACATAACTCCTCACGATTTGAGAGTTATGGATTTCGAAGTTGGAGGATCCCCATATGAAGGCTTGAAGCCCCAAAAGGTCAAAGAAGTCAAAGTGCTTGAAAAGAAGAAATCATTATTTAAATGATAAAGTAAAGTGACAAAGTCAAGGTGGATTATTTAAATAATAAAGAGAAGTGAAAAAATCAAGAAGGAATATCTAAATGACAAAGTATTGGAGAAATTTCTATTTATGGAAAGTGGTTAACCCTAAAATAAGGAAAATAGGTCAACTAACCTAGAAATGGGTTAAGTGACATAAAAATGGGTTCAGTAGCCTAGAGGATGAAAGTATAAATAATATAGCTATGGTCTCTTGTAGATCATCCTTTTTGTGGATCAATGGAGAGCTTCATGTGAGAATATATTTTGGAGTATTGATGGAGAGATTCTTGAGCATTTTTGCTATGGATATCTTGAGCATGATTGAAGATCTATTCTGAGGAAGAAATCAAGAGGAGGATCTCATGGACACATCAAAGTTTCGGAAATATTGGAGATACTGATGACAAAAGTCTTGGAGCTTTAGAAACCCTAGTTTCTGAGGTATACATGAGTTGTAATGGGCGAGGGCGCGTACACACGTGGGTTGTATGAGGATAGGGTGCATACAATGTATAGAATGGTGAAGACTTGTGTTTGAGTTGGTTCCAAGCTCTTGGTTGATAAGGAAGGTTCCAGATCTTCATTCTATGGGCTCAGATCTATCACTGAGACATTGGTATGGTTACATTATTGTCTTGATGGATACTATTGTTTGATGTGTTGTTAATTCTTAGGAAATTCTTGGTATAGCTTCTATGATATGGTTCAGTGTGGATGATTTGGTTGATGGACTGATCAATACTCTTGTGATTCAGTGGTGACATGATTTCTATGGTATAATAGTTGTTTCTACATGATTGAGATAACATTCATATTGATTTGTTGTGGAGAATGAGCAAGATATTGGAGAGATTGGATGTGTTGTGACTAGATGGTGGTCAGATTGGACAATCAGAGACATAAGAGAATGATATATTGATTGCAGAGAATCTATGTTAATCTTGAAGGACAAATCCTAACATCTCAGAAGGGATACACAAATTGTTGTATATATTGGCCAGGTACACACATGGGTTGTAGTGAGCCAGAGGGCGTACACACACGGGATGCACTACTGACAGGTCGCGTACCTCTTGACAAATTGATATCCATTGAGGATTGTTGCCTCATCTTAGTTAGTGTTGAGGGTGTAAGTTGAGCCTTGCATTATAGAGATGGTGCTCTTTTAGAGTTGTACTCTATTTAGTTGTTGTTGATAAACCCCCAGATTGTTGTCCATAATAAAAATAAAAGTTGTACATACATCTTCTATTCTTTGTGTTCCTTGTGGTGATGACTTGTTGATGATATATTGTTGATATATGTTGCTAATATATGTTCACATCGAACTGGTTATAAATTATAGCAATGGGTAATGAATAAATGTTGAATGTTAACTAAGGAGTTTTATGTAAAGAGGGAAGTTTTGGGAAAATGAACCCCACATTCATTCACCCCCCCTCTAAGTGTGGTAGGTGTGTCCAACAATGGGTATCAGAGTGGTCCTTCACTATAAGCCTTAACAAGCTTAAAGGATATCTATAGACACACAGATGGATGATGAAGTTCCAATTTTTGATGAAGAAAAATATTCTACTTGGAGAATAGAGATGAGAATACATTTCAAGGAAATGGGAGCAACTATTTGGAAGGTAGCCATTGGTGGATCAGTTTCATTGAAGAACAAGTCAAAGTTTGCAACTCAAAGGGAAGGAAAGAAGAATGATGCATTAGCTCTCAAGACCATTCTTAGTGGACTCTCAAGCCCTATCAAAGGATGCATGATACAATGTACTTCCACCAAGGATCTATGGCTAAATAAAGAGGAAACATATCAAACCAAGAAGGAGAAAGAAAATATTGAAGATCACTCCATCAAGATCACCAAAGGTAAAGAATATCCAAAAACTCTTGAATGCATTATTTATAAATGTTATTTTGAAAACATTTCAAGTGAAGATAAAGAATCAAGTGATGATGGCACAAAGGAAGATCATGAAGATATTTCAAATGAAGGAAAAGAACCCTAAAAAACCCTTGATTGCAATGATGATGATGAATTTTTCTGTACAAGTGAAGAAGAAGAGCTAGAAATAGTTTGTGTAAAGTTTGATGGTAATTATCCCATGAAAAGAATAGAAGAAAATATATTAAAACTTCAAAAGGAAGTTGAAGAGGGTTTATGTAGATATAGAAGTGATCATTATTATATAGACTATAACTATCTTTCGGAGAACACTAAGAAGTTTCTTAGGAGAATTCTAAGGCACATCTTGAAGTTAAAATAAATGATCAAGGAACAAGAAGAGAGCAATAAGAGTCTATTAGAAGAAAAGGGAGAAGAGATCACAAGACTAAAGAATGGAAAAGAAGTTATAAATGTAGATGATGAGATTAAATAAAGTTTTGAAACTATTTTCCATCTCAAGACCCAAATTGAAGAAGCCAAACAAATAGAGGAACTATTGAAGATTCAAATAAATGAAAAGGAAGATTCATGTTATAAGTTAGAAGCTGAAATTGTTGACCTTAGAAAGAAGGTGGAAAATTCAAACAAATTCTTGAATAGCTCACGAATCTTGGATGAGATCTTGGAAAGTCAAAGATCATCATGTGATAAATCAGGTCTTGGATACAAAGGAGAAGATACACATGATGAAGAAAGAACCTCAAATAAGCATGAGGTAAGTCCATCAAAGAAGGAATATAATGTTGCAAAGAAACCATATACACAAGGGAAATAAAATTTCAAAAGAACAAAGCAAGGAAGACATCAAGAAACTATTCTTGGGACACCAAAGAAAAGGTATGAAAGTATTTTTCATGGGCATTGTTATTCATGTAATGGATATGGTCACGAAGCTTTTGAATGTAGATCTTATGAAAATATATATATTGGAAGATTCTATAACACCACAAGGTGTTGGAGATGTGATCAAATAGGACACATTGTTGTTCATTGTAACTCCATGAAATGCTACAGCTGTAGTGGATTTGGCCACAAATCCTAGGAGTGATGGAACACAAGAAGAAATTCCATGATGAGGACTTCACATAGCATTGCTAGAAGAAAGAATGAAGTAATAAAGCGAGACATCCTTGAAAATATGGATGCTCAAAACTCAAGTTCTGAGGAGAAGGGTCATCTACAGAAGTGGCTAAAGAAGACAGAGCAGCCAGATTAGAATGAAATACTGCAGGGAAGTTCAAAAGTATCATCTATCGAGGCATACGTGGGTGACAGTGGTGACAGTAGTGTACATACGTTCTCTATTGTGCAGTACGTCGCATATATGTGGTAAAACCTTGGGAAAAAGGCAATGCACATGATTTGTAGCTTGATGTGATGGTATAACTCTGTGTTGTAGGGTTTGACATTGTTTATTGCAGGTTTTGACACTGTTTATTGCAGGTTTTCATGGTTCTATTTTAGATCATGTAAGGTGACGATGTAAAATATATCTTGGGTGCATGGAACTAACCCATGAGTATGGTTTTATGCTGATCTATTGGAGCACATGGCTGGTACATCTTTGAATTTCATTGATATATCTTATGATGTATTATTGGAAACATATGTTGTCCATGCATTTCACATGTGGTTGGGCTATGCATTGAGACATGTAGTTGGTAGTCATGATGTACATCATTGGGGATTCATAGCTCGTTAATGCATGGTTGATATACTTTCTTGGTGAAAGTGATGATGCATGATGGTAGACTCATAGATGGTGTTTGTTTATCATATTGATAGATGCACATGGTTGACATAATTGGTAGATGCACATGGTTGGCATATTGGTATATGCACATGGTTGGCATATTGGTAGATGCACATGTTGGCATATTGTTAGAGGTATATGATTGATACATTCCATGGATGATATATTTTGGCACATTGTATGATGATGATGTACATGGTTGATGTACATAGGTGTTGTGTATAATGAGCACACATTTTGGCACATGATGTATTTGGTTAATATTTTGCTTCATGATGAATGGTATGGCACAAGGTTAATGCATGGAAAGGGAGTCATTCTTCTTCCCATGACTCTAGGAGGAGATATCTATCATATGCATACCTAGAAAAGAGACCTATATTTGAAGAAAGATCAAAGAGGCATAGTTCCAGGGGGAGTATGAGCGATATATCTTTAGAAGTACATCAAAGTGATATCCCTTGTTCAAAAGGGGAGAGATTATTCAGAGGAAGATCAAAAAGATTCAAACAGTGGGAGCAACCCCAAGAGAAGAATGGCCCTTTATCCTTGATGTCAAAGGCAGAGAGATAGTCACATTGATGTGATTATTGAATGGGAGAGATAGTCACAATGACTATTGTTGATATGATTGATATTTATTAATTGGGAGAGATATTCATATTGATATGATTGATGAATATTAATGTAGAGCATGCCTTGTCTAGATGTTTGACATCAATAATTGGTAATTGGTGTTGTCATCAATGTTGGTATTGCCATCAATGCCAAAGGGGGAGATTGTTGGATCATGTTGTCATTGATGCCAATGGTTTGATTGATTGATTTCATTGATTGATGTCAAGTGATCGACCGATTGATAGGCTTGATTGATTGATGAATAAATGTATATGTATTGTCTTTGATGAGAATGATAGATGTCAAGAGGAAACCAATCGATGAATATGGATCAATGAGTTGTCATTGATACATGATGCATAGTCGATGTATATGATGTAGTAGTGAATTGATGAAAATATCAATCATTATTGTCTTATCATGATTGATAAGGTGCAAAAATGGGTGAAATCCAAAGTGGTCCCCTTATGGTGAAATCCCTCACGAGAAGACGCTTTGCGTATTGAGTTATCCTAGAAGAGTGGTTGGAGGACCCATGCTTGTATGTGGAATAATGAGATGAAAATCAATGAAAATGTTTGTTAAAATATCCTAGATGGATAGTTTTTGTCATGCCATTTCTAGTGGTATGTGGAACATCACATAACTCCTCACGGTTTGAGAGTTATGGCTTTACGAAGTGGAGGACCCCCATAAGAAGGCTTGAAGCCCCAAAAGGTCAAAGAAGTCAAAGTGCTTGAAAAGAAAAAATCATTATTTAAATGATAAATTAAAGTGACAAAGTCAAGGTGGATTATTTAAATAATAAAGAGAAGTGAAAAAATCAAGAAGGAATATTTAAATGACAAATTATTGGAGAAATTTCTATTTATGGAAAGTGGTTAACCCTAAAATAAGAAAAATAGGTTAAGTAACCTATAAATGGGTTAAATAACCTAGAAATGGGTTAAGTGACCTAAAAATGGGTTAAGTAACCTAGAGGATGAAAGTATAAATAATATATCTATGGTCTCTTGTAGATCATCCTTTTTGTGGATCAATGGAGAGCTTCTTGTGAGAATATCTTTTGGAGTATTGATGGAGAGATTCTTGAGCATTTTTGGTGTGGATCTCTTGATCATGATTGAAGATATATTCTAAGGAAGAAAGTGAGAGGAGGATCTCATGGATGCATCAAAGTTTCGGCAATATCATAGATCTTGACGACAAAAGTCTTGGAGCTTCACAAACCCTAGTTTCTAAGGTATACGCAGACTGTAATGGGTCATGGCACGTACACATGTGGGTTGTATGAGGACAGGAAATGTACAATGGATAGAATGGTGAATAATTGTGTTTGATCTAGTGCCAAGCTCTTGGATGATGAGGCAGGTTCCATATCTGCATTCTATGGGTTCATATCTATCATTGAGACACTGGTATGGTTACATTATTGTCTTGATGGATACTATTGTTTAATGTGTTGTGAATGCTTAGGGAATTCTTGGTATGGATTCTATGATATGTTTTAGTGTGGATGATTTGGTTGATGGAGTGATCATTACTCTTGTGATTCAGTGGTGACCTAATTTCTATGGTATACTAGTTGTTTATACATGATTTAGATAACATTCATTTTGATTTGTTGTGGAGCATGAGCAATCTATTGGATATTTTTGATGTGTTGTGACTGGCTGGTGGTCAGATTGGACAGTCAAAGAAAGAAGAGAATGATATATTGATTGTAGAGAATCTGAGTTGATATTGAAGGACACATCCTAACAGCTCATAAGGGATACGAAAGTTGTTGTATATACTGGTCACGTACACACGTGGGTTGTATTGAGCCAGAGGGCGTACACACAGAGGATGCACTGTTGACAAGTCATGTACCTGTTGACAAATTGATATCTGGTGAGGATTGTTGCCTCATCTCAATTGGTGCTGAGGGTGTAAGATGAGTCTTGCATTATAGAGATGGTGATCTTGTAGAGTTGTAGTCTATTCAGTTGTTGTTGATAAACCCCCATATTGTTGTCCATAATAAAACGAAAAATTGTACATACATCTTGTGTTCTTTGTGTTCCTTGTGATTATGAATTGTTGATATATGTTCACATCTAACTGGATATAAATGACAGCAATGGGTAATGAATAAATGTTGAATGTTAGCTAAGGAGTTTTATGTAAAGAGGGAAGTTTTTGGAAAAAGAACACCACACTCATTCACTCCCCCTCTAAGTGTGGTAGGTTTGTCCAACAAAAGCTTCCTCCTCTTCACCTTGGAAATAGCTCAATATATAGACATGAGATGCACAAAAACCATGAGAAAATCAGGGGTACAATTGAGGATACGGCTCCTTGAGGCTTGTATCAGATCCTAAAGTGAAGCCCAAGAATGAGGGTTGAACACAACTAACTCAATCTCAAATATTTTTCCCATAGATTAAGGTGGCAGAGATCCCCCCTTTCTCTCAAAAATATCAGTGCTCCCCCCCAGTGAGAGATAGATCGTTGATCCTAGATAAGAGATCCCATGTAGTGGTAGAGGGGGTGCTATATGTGCACCCAAAGTATGGATAGAGGGGTATTTTCATTCATAAATTCTCAAAAAAGGTTCAAAATCTCCAAGGAAAAAGTGTGTTTTGACATAGAAATGATGGTTTTCCTCCTCCCATATGACCCAGGGGTCATGAACAATTGTTTTAATGGTGCCAAGTGATGGTGACACCTCACAAATTGAATGTGACACTTGATAAGGTGTATACGACACTTGTGATAGTGAATGTGACACTTATCGAGGTGCATACTTCACTTTGCGACACTTTGCGACATTTGTGACACTTAGGGTGCGAAACACAAATGTGGCATTTTTATGTGTAACACCCACCTTTGAAAAACATATGTACTCTATTTTGTTGGTATTTCAACAGTGGAAGAATTAAATTATGGGGAAGAAAACGATTATCCACAATGATCACGGGCCTTTTCAATTCATGCAGACAAAAGGAAAGTTACAGAATGATCACCATCTGAAGTGGTCCATGTATCTACAAAAATTCCACTTTAATATCAAGTACAAGAATGGAAACACCAACCATGTCACAGATTTCCTCAACTGGACCTCAATGGAAGTGATAACCACAATTATTAACTCATGTGGACATGAGACATCTAGATGGCAACAATTATACAATAATGACTTTGAATTTTCTACTACCTATCAGACATTTAGCATAGGAAAATCAGTTCCGTACTTTCATCTCCAGGATGGATTGTTATTGCATCTTATCCATCTATGTGTTCCTTCAGGTGAGCATGAAAATATAATATGAGAATCTCATTGCAACAAGGAAACATGAAATTCTGGTGTATAAAATACAGTGGCAGTACTGCAAAAGCATTTTTATTGGTTGAATATTACACAATATGTTCTCAAGTATATCAAATCCTAAACTTCCTACACCATTTCCAAGAACGTGATAAAGAAACAAGGGCTATACACCCCTCTTCCTACTTTGGATAATTCTTGGGAGTCCATATTCATGGACTACATGCCAATTTTTCATTCAACCAAGCATGGGAATGACTATGTCTTCATGGTCATTGATTGATTCTCTAAGATGGCAATTTTGGCACCCTATAAGAAGAGCATCACAGTAAAGGCCACCACCAAGCTCTTCTTTACACATGTTTGGGTTCATTTTTGGCTCCCACAAACTATTTTCTATGATCAAGATAGTTGCTTCCTGAGCACTTTTTGGTCCATCCTATGGTCGATCATGGACACAAAGCTGACCAAATCGACTACCTTTCACCCACAGATTGATGGAAACAAAAGGTAGTCAACTTGATGATTTTCCATTTCCTGAGGATGTAAAATTCCAAACATCCACACACATGGGATGGAAGTCCTCCTTATGTTCAACATAGCTACAAAAAATCCCTCCACATATCTATTGGACACATCCCTTTTCGTGTGTGCATGGGGTTCCAACAATTGGCCCCCATTGACGTAGATCTTACCATTACAACCACATAGGGAGAGTCCTCCCATGATCATATTGAGGTTGATCAGGAAACCAAATTCTTTGATCACATACAGTGCATCCAAATAAAAATTCTTGATATTGTGCAAAAATCCAATTCCAAGTACAAGCAACGCCACGATGAACATCGAGTACCACACAAATTTTAGGTGGGAGATAAGGTGTGGTTTTATTTGTAGAAAGAATACCTCAGAGGACCCCATCAAAAGATACGACCACTCCTATACAATATTTACACAATCACCAAGGTTGTGGGTGAGAATAATTTTGAATTAAGTATTCATCTTTTCCTTGTCTTGCACCTAATATTTAATTTGGAATTGCTCATACCATTTTTTCCACCACTCCTAGACACTTCAGATGTCGTTGAGGAGTTGGACCCTACATAACTCAATAAGAACTGCATCGAACAAATGACATTTGATTGGATCATGGAACCCAAGACAAAGTACACTCGCTAGTATACCATCCAAATCTATCGGGTTGTCAAAGTAGGGAAGTTTATTCATCATGGCAAGTGGCTCACTAGGATTCATATTCAACAAAAGTTTCTCCATATAATGCAGGAACTTGATGGAATGGAGACCATTGATTATTGAGCAGGGATGAATGATCCAGATGTACATTGTTGGACATCCACCTATTCCACTAGTTCAAATTACAATTTTCCATCTTGGTAGTTTTTCTACAATTTTTCAGGTCCCAAATTTTTGGGGTTGTTTTCTAAGTTTGTTGAACCTGGTTTCTCTATACATCTTACACATGTTGATGAAAACATTAGATTATGGAAAAAGAGGTTTGGTCACCTGAAATTCAAGTACATGCAACAATTTAGTAGGAAAGGGATGGTCACTAGATAACTAGATATCCATTTCCAAAGGGGTTTGTGAGTGATCTTTCCTTTGCAAGAACCCTCAAGAGAATTTTGAAAATGGTAAGGCTCAAAGAGCCTCCTCTCCAATATATTTGATTCACAGTAATCTCACAGGTTCATTCCCGCATTCATGCTCACATTTTTGGATGATTACTCACGTTATACTTGGGTATTTTTTTATCAGGAAGAAGTCTAAGGTCTTTGAGCATCTTAAAGAGTTCAAATCACTCATTAAGACCCAATCAGGGATAAAGATCAAATCCATTCATATAGATAATGGGGGGCAGTATGTAAATAGATATGTTCAAAATATTTTTCTTAGGGATGGGATACAATTGCGACACACAGTACCATATAATCCACAATAGAACAAGGTTGTTGCATAGAAAAATAGATCTCTCAAAGAGATGGCCTCTTGCATATTTCATGGAAGATCAATTCCCACAAATATTTGGGCTGAGGAACTTAACTATGACAATAAATTTCATAATATATCCCCTCACATATATATTAAGGACGTGACTCATTTCCAAGATTGGAGCGACAATAAACCATAATTCACCTACTTTTGTGTCTTCGGCTCAAGTATATGGGCCAAGATTCCCTCTGAAAAGAGGAAAGCACTCGATCATAAGAGTATTTTATCTATATTTCTTGGATAACTAGATGATGTGAAGGGATATAAACTCATTGATCCGTCTACATACCAGCTCATCATTGAGCATAGTGTTCATTTTGAGGAAAATATCTTGCCATGATCCGCATGCAGGTACTTTTTTCCTTCCAACACTTCGAGATGATGAGTCTACACATTAAAACTCTACTTTAGAATTATGATTTCTGATACAAAGTTAGAATATTTATAACATTCATATTCTTAGTCAATAGAGACATATGAGGAAAAACAACAGAGGCCCAAGTGGGAATAAACCAATATTCAGGATGCAAGAGATCTTGTTGGGGATCCAACAGATCTCAAGAGGACGTGATCTCAGTTCTAGGAGCCCTCTCATGTACTCACAGACACTGATCACATGTTTCTTATGAATTTTTATGTGTCTTGGTATTCAAAGCCACAAAACTATGGTGAGGATCCAAGGAATCCCTTTTGGGAATCAACCATGCAGAAGGAGTACACATCCCTCCTCGAGATCTAGACTTGATATCTGGTTTCATTTCCATTAGGAGGGAATATTGTCAGATGCAGATGGGTCTATAGGACCAGGAGTGCAACTGATGGAAATTTTAGAAGATAAAAGGAAAGGTTAGTTTCCAAAGGTTTTCATCAATTTCATGGTATAGAATACAATGATATGTTCTCTCTGGTAGAAAATATGGAATCCCTTCATTTGGCCCTTGCTATTGCGCCAGCTAGAGGACATGAATTTTATCAGATGGATGTGAAGAATGTGTTTGTTCTCGGAGATATCTCAGAGGATATTTACATGGATCAACAAACTAGCTTCATATATGATTTATCTTTGGTTTGTGGGCTCAAGAAGCATCTATATGGTATCAAGAAGGCACCGATAGCATGGTACGCCAAGATGGACTCCTACCTATTGTCCCATAATTTTGTGAGATGGAAATCTGATCCAAATTTCTACATGCTTGGGGCTACTGATTTAATTTTGATTCTAGTTCTTTGTGTGGTTATATTTTGATCACTGGTTTCTCGACTTTGTCGACTATTGTGGTGAAGAGGATTATGTATGACAGGTTTTTGATGATGGACATGGGTCCACTCCATTACTTCCTCGATCTCAATATTAGTCGGGATGCTTCAAGAATCAATATTTCTCAAGCCAAGTATGTTCAGGATCTCTTGAAGTTATTTCACGTGATAGACTGCAAGTCCACCTCTACCCCCTTCCTATATTGGGTGAGACTTGAGGATGGCAGGGATATGCCACTGGTTTACAACACTTTGTACAAACAACTAGTGGGGATTTTTAGTATCTATCCCACACTTGACCAAACCTATCATATGCAGTGGGAGAAGTCTCCAAGTACATGCAAGAGCCACATGATTTACACTGGAAGGCTCCAAAGTGTATCCTTCAGTACGTTCAGGGCACCATCAACAATGGTATTCATTATGCATTAGTATCTGCTTTAGATCTCATAGGATTCATAGATTTTGATTGGGTAAGCGACAATACTGATCATAAGTCCACATCTGGACACACTCTCAGTTTGGGTTCAAGTCCTATATGTTGGTCAAGAAAGAAGAAATCTTATTCTTATTTATCTTTAGAAGAGGCCGAGTATATAGGAGTAGTTAACATCACCATACAGGTATTACGTTTACAAAACTTCCTTACCGATTTGGGAATCAAGTTCCAAAGGTGGACTTTCATTTGGTGTGACAACCAAAGTACACTCAAGTTTTGCAGAGACCCAGTGCATTGACATCGAAAAAAGGATATCAATATCCATATGCATTGCATCAAATATCTAGTCCATGAGAGGATCATAAACTTTCATATCTATTTTTTCTTTGAACATATCATTGACATCTTCGCCAAGACCTTCACTGAGTATAAGTTTCACTCTCTATGCTATTTTCTTGGAGTAAAGGACATAGTTTCTTATCAATTATCTTTTCTTATTTTGATGCATTGTACCTTGAGGGGTGGGTTTCCCACGATGTTTTCCCTCTTTCCTCACTTTATCTTCAATGTTCATTAGTTGTATTGATCATGGGTACATAACATGGCCTTTGTTGTTGGGACCCATTCTTTATTACCCCATATTATTGTTCAAGGGGCATGTTGGCAATATACACAAACCTAGGATACTTTTTGTTATTTTTCTATGTTTATTAGTCATTATTAAGGGTCTCCTATTTTTTAGGAACCTCTCCTACATTCTAGGAGAATGTTCTCTTTAGTTTAGAGTCAGTTACACTTAGTTAGACTTATTTATACTAGTGGAAGTCACTCATGCATGAAAACCTTAGTTTTATGACCAATAGTTGCATTTTTTTCTGTCACTTCCACACATCTGACTTAGTTAATAAATACTACATGACTAGTTAAATAGGAATAGGTGGCAATTAACTTTGATAATTGCCCGTGTGTGTCCAAATCTCTCTTGACCACCAATATGGTGCATGGGATTCTCTTCCAGTGTGCATTAGTTGAGTTATACATTGTATATCATGTGTAAATTATCATTCATTTTTTGGTTAATAGAATTATATTCTTTTGTCTCCAATTTTTCTCTTCTCTTCTCACTTTTGCAACTTGTGTTCATTCTTTTTATAGCTAGATCTCTTGAGAAGGCACTCACCTCACTATACAATTGATACCTTTGATGTTGTATTATTTTTTTGCATGGTAGGGTAGATTAACAAAGTTCATCTAGTTCATTGATCCAAAGGAGTCTCTATTTATGAGCTTCAGTTAGGTCCATTCCAAGTTGTTTGGATTTTTTTAGTGTTTGGATCATTGTTTCAATTGGCAACAATATGCTATTTCCATACACTAATCCATATGGGTTGTAGAAAATAATAGTTATCCATGTTTCCATATAGGCCCATAGATCTTTGGGTAGTGTCTCACCCCGATCCTTGAGGTGTAATATGAGAATCTTGGTGATGATGGCCTCAAGAATTTTGTTTGTCCCTTCTGTTTGTTCATTTTCCTATGAGTGATATGGTGTGGTAACCTTGTGTTTGATCCTGCATTTTCCCATCAAGTCTCTGATTATCCTTGAAGTGAATTACATTCCTTCATCAGTAATGATCTCTCGAGGTATCTCGAATATGGTGAAGATTTCTTTGTGAATAAACCCCATTACTACTTGTTATGTCACAACCGAGAGTGCTTTGGCTTCCATTCATTTTTGACATGATGGGGAAAAGGATTGATCGACCCCACAAAGTCATGGGCCTATTTATCAAAGGGTTCTAATACCAACTGTGGTTGTAATGGCATCTGTATTGATTGCACCAATCTTATCATTCATTGGCAGCTAACACCCTTTTACATATTCCTTGGCATCTTTGAAGATAGTGGGCCAATAATACCTTTGGTGAAGTACATTGTAGTTGGTCCTCTTTCTTGCAAAGTGGCCTCCACATGGGTTTTCATGGAAGGATTTCAAGAGCTCACGGATCTTGTCTTCTCATATGCATATTCTAATAATGAGATCCAATCCTGTGTGGAAAAGGCAATTGTTGGTCCATGAGAATCTCTAATTTTTTTTTTATGATCTTCTATCACTATTTTGGAGATAAATGATGTGGTAATCTACCTACATCCAAGTAATTAGTGATATATACAAACCAAGGGGAGTTAGTAGAAACTGTAAATAGGTTCTCTTAAGGAAAATAATCTTCTATGGGTGGCTCATTTTTTTCAGATGTGAGTCTTGAAAGAAATTCAACCACTACAAAAATATTACCAACTTAACGAGAACTATGACCTCAAAATGAGAACTCTATCCCTTAAAACCCATATTTTTGCAAAAAAAAAACAGGAAAATCAACCCTTAAATCAAAAAGTGGTTCTATCGGTAGCACCATTTTTTCTAGTGGCATTAAAATTACAACATTTTTGAAGCATGACCTTCAAAACTCTTACAGTTTCTCAAAAAAACATTAAAATCAACACCTAAATCAAAAAGTGATGCTACCTAAAACAAAACAAAAAATTGTAAATATTAAAATTATATCCATTTACTATCTAATTGAAATCGTGGCATTGACAACATATTCTTATGCAAACAAACAACCCAAAATTGGACCCCAAATAAACACTTGAAAATTTATTTACAAGTTTTTTTTTTTCAAAATTTATATTAAAAAAAAATAGAAAGGAGAAAATCTTTGCAATTTATTTTTTTAAATGAAGAAAAAACCACGTTTAAAAAAATATATTCATAACTAAAGAAAATATAACAAATTTAAAACTTCCCAAAAAATACTCATCTTAAAAACAAAAATTGTAAGTTGAACTTTTATTTTTAACTTAA
>JZKD02S1628598.1:733950-745553 GCA_000966675.3 Picea glauca
CTTAGAGTTTTTGTTTTTAAAATGAATGTTTTTTTTTCAAAACTAATTTGGCAAGTTTTTTTTTCATCCAATTTATTAAATTTTTAATGTAAATTAAAAAAAAATAAAAAATCTAAGCAATGATTTAAGAGTCAAGTTTGATTTGTTTATCGATGATGGTACCAATTGTCAAAGACATGTTTTCAATTAAGTTATGATTTCAACTCAAAAAAAAAACATTGCTACCGGCAACATCACTTTTTGATTTGAGGGTAAATTTCAAGTCTTTGTCCCCAATGACATTACAATGATATCAATTTTTAATTTTACATGTATAAATTTTAACCATTGTAAAAAATAATGTGGAAACATTTCAAATCTGAAGATTTAAAATATAAAAAACCCACCTAAAAAGGGAGGGGGGATGGTACCGGTAGTACCATTTTTAAAAACGAGGTAAAAAATGTGACCCTTGAACAGAAGAGAACTCAGAAAAGTTCTCATTAAGTTGGTAATATTTTTCTACATTATATTTTCTACTTTTATTCAAGATAGTTATATTATATTCATGTAATGAAGAAAACCATCTAGTGACTCTGTCACATCTATCCGTGTCTCTATTGTACTATTTATCTTTTGTGTTTTATTTCTGCATCTGTTTTATTTTATTTCTCTATGATCCTTTTTTTCTAACAACTCATAAAATCAATATAATATCAAACCCAAAATGTTAGAGAATCAAACTATTACAAATAAGAAAGACAGCGGAGTTGCAACAACTGAGGTCCAACAACGCGAATTACATCAACAAGAATCACAACAACGGGAGTTCTAGCAATAGGAGTTGCAGCAACGTATGTGATCCAAATACATTATAAATATACATAAATCTAGTTAACACTTGAGTCACATTTGTTATCACAAAATGCACAATCATAAAGAGACTAATTGCTAATTGTGCCTGAATTGCAATTAATTGTTTATGAAACTTTGAATTGTAGCAAAATGAAATAACTATGAAAGTAATTAAACAACAATAGAATGCTAATCCTATGTTAATTTATTGGAAATAAATGACTAAGGAGGAAGACCTACCCCCTTATACAAGGCATTGGATTATGAAATCAAAATGATATGAGCAT
Source organism: Picea glauca (assembly GCA_000966675.3). Taxonomy (NCBI): domain Eukaryota; kingdom Viridiplantae; phylum Streptophyta; class Pinopsida; order Pinales; family Pinaceae; genus Picea; species Picea glauca. Next base: position 735,072 of record JZKD02S1628598.1, read on the forward strand.
TCAACACATCATCACACTAATAGGAGGAGAAGGGAAATTATATTGACAATGTTATGAAATTTACAATACATTCGAGTATTATCACAAGAATCAATTCATGAGCTCAAAGGAAGTTGGGGTCTTTATACAACACATCTAATGTGTAAATAAAACAAGGAGATACATGGAGAACCATGAGAATTAGGTTGTTCATTAGTTTACATTGATATCGCTAAATTTTAGGTAAGAGTGGGTATATACTGACTCGGATTAGTTGGGTGACAATTGGTAGATGAATTTTTTCCTTCTTTGTTTGTCCATTTGTCTTTTGTCACCTTTCTAGGTAAGGAGTGATCTCTAACTGATAGTTGTCATGATGACTGATATGTTGGGAATTTTTTCTTGGAGTTGCAGCAACGAGTCTACATTTGTAATTGCAATAGTTGTATCATGCTCAAAGTTGTATCATATGTAGAGAAGTTGAAACCCCTACAAAGATTTGTAGCCACTATAATTGCTTCTATATAGAAATGTTAGTGAAAGAAGATAATAGGTTCCTTAAGAAATATGTAAGATTGTCATAAAACTATCATATGGTGGGAATATTCATACCTTGTTGAAAAGTGAAACAAACTAGATGATGAAGGTATTAAGAGAGGATGAACAGTGGGAAAATGGTACTAAACGAGTGCTAAAAGCATGCCAATTTAGGTATCTGTCACATGGATAGGAGGCATTTGCAAGATTTTGTCTATTAAGAGTCTAGAATGATATCATCCAACTATTGTAGCAAATGTGGATCATGGAGAAAACAAATCTCCTCTAGTTAGCCCTAGAAATGCGGGGGGAACACTACTATGTAAAAATTAAACCAAAAATACAATATAAATGCACATTTACTTACCCTATAGTGAGAGCTTTGGGTCTTCCTGGTAGTCCACATATGTGTATGTATAGACCTTAATTTGTACCAAGAGATGGTGCTAGTGAGAAAATAAGCTCATCCAGAAGGCATTTTCCATAGCACCACTCCCAGCCCTCCTCATCAACTTAACCCATCAATTCATGTGGGGCTCCTTCAGTCCTACATCCTTGATCTCATGGTGTGGGTGGAAGGTCGAGACCTCTCAAAGAAAAAATTGCACAGAAATATGTAGAATGTGAATTCCCCACCACCTACTCATCTTCATGCAACCAACTAATTCATAATTGCAGTAAGAAACATTTATGCCCAACCAAATTAGGTCCCCCAAAAAACTATCTCCATGCTCATCTCTTGACCACCTAATACTCAATGAGGACCATACAAACTCATCACTCATACCATGTCAACAACAATATCCCAAGTCTCTAATCACTCAATATCATCTATCTTGATAGTTGAGTCATGCAAACTATAACCATCTTGGTCATAGATCACCAATAATTATTCCATTGGATTATCCCATGACCTCATTGGTAGAATGTTTCCCATGACTCCATATATGTGCAAGTTGGTCATGAAGTATAGATCCTATCAGGTGATGTCCACTCACTCACCCTACATAATGAACACCTTGGAAAATCCACATCCCATTACTCAATGATCTCTGAGAGTACTATATCCCATACTAACGTCAATGTGTTCTCAAGGAACTTGAGAAACCCCCACCTCACCAATAGCTTCTCAACAACTTGATCCCCCTTTATTTGTTCTCAGAGGATTGCAAATTCTCTTTCTATCAAGTGGATCCTCATGATTGTTTCAATTATGTAACCAAATAGTCTCAATTATCTTCAATGAATGTATATTCCACATTTTATGTGCCTCTATAGTGCACCTATTCTCCAAATAGGTGAACTTTCAATGTGCACATATTCATTTACTAGTAGGTATGATCTCAATGCACACTAATTTATTCAACGAGCACATTTCTAATGCACCTATTCTTTGAATAGGTTCATGTGAAGCATGACTACCATGCCATATTTTGCATGTTCCATATAGAAAGTATCTTGAAAATTGTGCACCTAGATAGAAAGATTCCAAGGCTCCCATCAAGCCCATAAAACCCTAAACTAGGAAATGAAACAAACAAAAATAAAGAAGAGGTTTACATATCTAACTTGGAACTTATAGAACTAAAAATTGGCTATTGAAATGAAACATATATTATTTGGAAACGGTGGACCTCATGATTAGCTTGAAATAAAACAAGTATAAATGATTTTCAAACTTGGGGGTTTTAGCCTATCTATAAACTTTTCTACAATTTATTTTTCTCTCTTTAGCATCATGCTAGATTATTTTATACACCTTTTACGCTATTATGTTTCTTGTCTCTGACCCTTCTTCATTGTGATCTTCATTTCTTATCATTATGTACTTCATCTTAATTCCCTTGTTTCTATTGAAGTTCAAATACATGAAATTTGGGTTCTAAATCTTTTTTTTTCATGTTGCTTACATAGTTGGTTTTATTTTCAAAATAACTTTTAACAATGGTATTAGTTGCATCTATTCAATTAATCTATGGGAATTCTAGTTTTGTTTCACCACTATTTTTTAACTCAACACTACTACTATAGATATGTTTCTTCAAACTAGCATATATGTAATCTACCTAGTTAATATAAAACATTCCCTCCATGGGTTCACATTGATTAATACCATTTTTCATTCGGGAACCCATGCTATTGTATCCCATTAAGTATCAAGAGTTCATATACTCTATGACTTGGAGTTGAGTTGGATGCTTCTTCTCCTTCAAATCATTAACCATTTCCCTTGTACTACCTCACGTTTTTATTGGCATTATCAGTTACACTACACTTTATGTTTTCAACCCATCATCTCATCTATATCGTGAAGATCATCTACAATGTTTTTTCACCATTTATATACCCTCAAGGAGATTGCCATTAGTCCCCAACCCTTATTCACCTCCCCTTGTTATCATTCTCTTTGAATTGATTCATATGATTATTTTTGAGGCACTCATCTCCTTGCATGTACCACTATCCCAAATTATTTTATTCTTAATTTGGAAACCATAAATGTGCTCACTATCGAACTTATGAACATGCATAATCTCCCTTGGCATCATCCCTAGTCAACTTGTTCAGAGAACTCTACAATGAGTCACCCCTAGAATCCCTATGTTTTAGTCTCCCCATAATATTGTGTTAGTTATTTATTCCACTAAATGTTCATCATTAGGGTTACATCTCTCTATTCATCCCCTATTTATATTACTAAATATTTTCATCATCATCCTCCCCCATTCTGGTTGGCCTATCCTTGGAATTATTCCCATGTTATCAAGTCAACCTTGTTATTATGCATTTTAAAAAAGGAATCCTTCAGTCCATCAATATTTTCCTCTCTCAACAATCTTTGTATTAGCCCTAGTCACTCATGTTCATTATCCTTGTATCAACCCTCGTGATAAAATACAAATGTTGCCTCATACTTTATTTTTAGTTTATCTTCTCCTATCCAATATGACATTTATATTCTAGGGATTTGATCTAGAGGTAGTATGTACCTTGGCCCCATCTGCCTAACTGATGGGTTACCTATGAATAGGAAAGAGAATCCCTATGTTACCCTTGACTTAGTTATAACACTGTGAAGAATCATACAGTTTGGTTGATTCCAATATCTTAGTTTGGTCAAAGAACTTGAACACCCTTGACTTTTTTCACCTAGTTTTTGTCTATCTGGGAGAATAATATTCCACAGATTTCTATTACATTTGGGTTGCATTGGAAAAAATTATACAACTTCAATTTCATTTCTCTTGATCTATTTGGATTTGTTTAGTTTGGGCCACTTGTGATTAAATTTATTCTAGATAGTTCTTTCCATATCTTGATCCCCTCATTATAACATTATTTAGCCCTCATAGAGAATTGGATGCCTTGTTGACTAGGACATTATCATTTGCATTCATTTTCTCACAAACATCACACATTATATAAATTTTTTATCATATGCATGCTCTTATCCCTGTTTGTTTTGTAAATTTAGGAGCTAATCTATTAAAATACAGTGAAAGACACATATTTTCCCTGAGAGTGGAAAAAAATGGGCTTGCCCTTAGTGGGAAACCAGGTGGGGAGAGACTTGATAATTCTTCCTTCCCTTAATGGGAAATCTGGCTTACCAAAAATATTAGGTTTCATTCTCTACGTGTCTTTTAAAAAAAAATCAATAAATCTTGCAAAAGTTAAAAAAACATGAAAGTAGTGTAGAGGCCTGAACTTCAAGAACAAGGGTCATCCGTAGCAGTTTCTTCGATAATTGGACAACCAAAAAAAACATTATCTTTGTCGTTGGTAGATCTCGAGTTGTCCAAGGATGGATGCTTGACTAGTAGGCCTGCTATTTTGATGTTGGGAGCCTTTAAAGAGTTGTATGTGTCTGGGGCAGTCGACGTGATTTTTGTTCTTGGAGAAGTCTCTTTCACTGAGTTGTGCATGCCTAGAGTCATCAACATTCCATGTGTTCTTGGATGTGTCGTCTCAACTGTAATGATGGGAGTCTCTTCAGGTGTCGAGGAGTTAGGGTGGGCTGCAAAGGAGGGGGGACAAGTGTTGGGGGAGGGAGGAGCAGAGGGAGGAGGGTGAGGTGTGGGGGAGTGGGGTGAGAGAGGTGGGCTAGAGGGGCTTGAAAAAAAGATGCCTGGGAGGCTGAGGAGGTCACATGTGAGGAAATTTTTGACCACCTAGTAGCTTTTTTGATGCCTGGAGGTGTGACAGGATGTCGAGAGGGAGCCTGAGATCTTGTCTTCCCAATCGTCAATCAATTGTTGTAAATATCATGGAATTGAGTGATCAAATCCATCATGGTTGGATAGGAAGGAAAGGTGAGGAATTATGGAGGTTCACCTTCCATGACCACTTCACCCCAAGGTGGGGGTGGCGCATCGGCGAGGATACATGAGCGAGAAATTGAGAATACTGGGCGTAGAGAAGAGCCACCACCTTGCATTTAGAGAAGAGGGACGACGTTGGTTTAGTGCTAAGATCTAGTTCATAATGGAGGAAAGGTGAAAATGAGAGGAGAGATCACAGTTGGTCGAGAGAAGAGAATAAAGATGAGGGGGTGTCACGTATGATACCATTAAAGTCACCAGACTATTGGAGCATGTGAGATGAAGGTGAGTACATATACATCATATTTTAGGGGCAAGAGCCATGGTCGAAGTAAATGAATCGTGTCTTGGAAGGGGGGGGGGTAATTAAGGCACATGAGGGGGAGGTGAGGTGTCATGCATCTAGATAGCATGATGATTTCTAGTGGGAGAACTGGAGGCCGCCATGTGGACACCTGCATCTAGGGTAGAGGAGTCCTTGAGCGCAATGTCGATACAAACCTGCCTAAAGGAGCGACTAGAGAGCTCCTCTATGGTAAGTTCATGGAGGTTAACATTGTCCTTGAAGCTTTCATTTGCTATTCTCTTTGCTAGATAGTTTTCCTTGCATTAGACATGGAGGAAGGAGATGGAGTGCCCGAGATCCAGGAGTTGAGAAATATTATGAAGGCCCTAGTTCAAGCGCCAACTCAGAGAGAATTTTGACCTTTGGGATCTATTTTGCATATGTATATCCAAAAAAATAATTAGTTGAGATTATCCTTCGATTAAAATAGGGAGAAGATCTCGTTGTCTAGGAATTTTGAGACCATGGAGGAGACCCAAAAGTTCTATTGCATTGCTACTATCATGTTTGATGTTTCCATAATAAGGACATACAATTTCCCCTGTGTTGTTTCTGAAAACACCTCCAAATCCTGTAGGACCAGGATTACCTTTAGAGGCACCATCAAAGTTGAGTTTGAGTAAATGAATGGGGGTGGGGGGGGGCACCAATGATCTGGACTGGAAGATTCCCTCATGTTGTAATATGTGGAAGAGCGGGGGGCATGGATGGCAGGTTTGATGTCCCATCACTTAAGGAGTAACACTTCATTTGTGTGTTCTTTGAAGTCAAGGTCAGTCCAGGAATGGAGAAATATTCTCTCTAAAAACTGCTTTCTGCAGATGGTCCAGAGGGAGTCTTTAGAAGAGGATTTGCCTTAGAATATTAGTCAATTACGCTCTTTCCAAATGTTCCAGACAGGGAAAATCGGTAGCATCTTCTTGAGGTCGTTGAGGATTGGGTTCTGATAGGGGATATCAACCCAATGTTTTAGAGTATGATTTATGTCACCATGGATTCGATTAGAAATTCTATAGAGCATCATTGCCTTATCCCATAATTTGCTAGATAAATAACAACTATCAAGTAGATGGTCTGTGAATTCCTCATTGTTTTTGCAAAGAACACATCTTGAGGGTATAGAGAATCCTATTTTGAGGATGTTGTCCCAGGTTAGGATGTTCCTTTGAATAACTTGCCAAAGAAGGATTGATATATTTGGCCAAGTCCTTAAATCCCAAAGCCTGCCCCAACCTAGTTCTGGAAGATATGGCATGGGGGGAATGAGAATTTGGTAGGATTCTTTGACAGTGAAGGTGCCTCTTGGCATATACCCCCATCTGAGCTTGTCATTGTCCTAACTGATTCTGATTTTTTTATTACTGACATCTTGCACGATTTGTGTTTCAGTTATTGCTATAAGATGAAGAAGGGAGCTATGGAGAAGTAACCAGTTCCTGAAGTGTTTCTTATCTGTGGTGTGTCATTAGTACTTAACCTTAGAGTTACCTTGAGCTTGAAGGTTATGTTGTCTTTCCAATATTGGAAGTTGCTTCCAAGAGTTTGACTAGAATTTTTCCAAGGCCCCATTTCTGATTTCCCAAAAACTATGTTGTTGGATGAGGTGTCATTGTCATTTTGTAGAGTTCCAAATGAGAGAGCCTTGATTGGTAGGAGTGAAACGAATCAGGTTGTGAGGATCCTAGTTTGGGGAATATTTGTTGTGCCATAGTTTTTCCCAAGGAGTGGATATGTTGGATATCCAATTCCACCATGTTTTAGCATTAAGAGCATCATTTCTTTTGATTGGGCCCATCAAGTTGAGTCCACCCATATTATTTGGTAAGAAGATGGTGTCCCATTTGACCATAGCCCATTTATGAGTTTTATTTTCCCCACTCTAGAGAAAGGTGCGTTGTATTTTTTAATTTATTTTTTACTGGGGGAATCAACAACTTGCGGTTCTCATACTCGCGTGACACAGGGTCGATCCCCAGGCGGCTACCACTATAACCCCAGGTGCAACCACCCAGCCCGCAAGAATGGCGCATGAATAAGTCCGGGTGAGAATCGAACATGAGACTTCATTTACAAATTTCCTTCTATTTACACAGCACTTGCCAATCCGTCTACACCCGTGCAGGCAAGGTGCATTGTATTTTATGAATGGAGTTGAGCACCCATTTGTGGGTTGTGAGAATAGAGAAGAGATACAACAACATTGTCTACAAAATAGATTTTAGGAGAACTAGTCACCCTACAAGATTAAGAGTTTTGAAACTCCAGGAGGAGATCCGTTGAGTTAATTTGTCGATGAGATCCTTCTAAGTGAATTTCTTGATGAATGAGGTGATTAGAGGAGTTTCTAGGTATTTGAAGGGGAGAGAGGAGGAATCAAAACCCATGGTTTGAGAGATGTTTCTTTGAGTGAAGGGGTGATTGTTGAAGAAGAAGATGAGGGATTTGTCCAAGTTGATAGTGGTTATTGAGGCCCCCGAGAAGGTATTCAGAAGGAATTTGAGGGTGAAATATTATTGAATGGAGGGGTACACTAGAAGTAGATTTTCATCCACAAATTGTTGGTGGGTCATAGGTTGACTATTTTGGAGCTCCAAACCTTTAAGAGAATCATTCGTGGTGGCATTTTTTAACATTCGACTTAAGCCTTAAACCATAAGGATAAAGAGAAAAGGAGAAAGGGGATCTCCCTGTCAGATTATGTGGGAGAGGAGGAAGGTGGGGGAGGGGGATCCATTGAAAAGAACCAAAAATAAGGTGGAAGAGAGGAGGGAAAGGATCCAATGAACCCAATCTTCATTGAATATGAAGGCAATGAGGGTCTTTTCAATGTACTCCCAGCTGAGGAGATCAAAGGATTTGGATAGGTCTAGTTTGAGGAGCATGGTTGGTGTCTTGGTGGATTTTATGGAGTGACTGACCTCATGGGAGAGAATGATTCCATCCAGAATATGCCTTCCCTGAACACATCATGTTTTCTCAGGAGAGATAAGAAAGGGAAGAAGAGGCTTTAACCTGTTCGTTATGAATTTGGTGATGATTTTATAGATGGAATTGCAGAGATATTTGGGTCGGTACTTACCTGGAACTGCATAATTCTTTAGGGATCAAGGTAAGGAAGGTGGCGTTGATAGTAGGGAGGACCCACTGACAGTTGTGTGATTCCTCCACAATGTCAAGAACGTCCAGCTTAAGCATATCCCAACATGCATGGAAGAAGTTGATTGTGAAACCATTTGGTCCAAGGGTTGTATATTCTTTCATTTGCATCACAATAGATTCCACCTCTTGAAGAGTGATTGGGCGCATTAGAACAATGGTTTTTTTATCGGTGACTATATTGGGGATGTGGAAGGTGACACGTTGAATGGCGTTCCTCCTAGAGCGATTCTCTTCTGTGAGGAGATCAACATAGTTTTAGACCAGTTCTATCTCAATGTCCTTGTGGTTTTCAAGAATGGTTCCATCGTGATTTTTGAGGCAGGAGATTATATTGTGCATTCTATGTTGGATGGTAGAGCAGTGAAAGAAAGAGGTATTGCGTTCACCTTCTTTCAGCTAGGAGATTCTGGATTTTTTTCTTGAGAGCATTTCTTCTTGCTTACATATTTCCTCTATTTGGGATTGAAGCTTTGTTTCTCTATGTGATAGATAGGTCAAGTGATATTTTAGAATGATCTATTGTTGAAGGGACTCCATGTCCTTTTCCATAGTGGTTTTTTCTACGAATATTTTCCCAAGGGTCGTTTTATTCTGCTCCTTCATATGTTTCTTCAGCATTTTTAATTTTTGTTGGAATCTGTACATTTTAGTCCAGACAGGGGAGTGGGTGGTCAACCACCAATGTTGGATCATGGATTTGAATTCAGATTTGGATAACTAAAAATTTTCAAATCTAAAGTGGTGGTATGGGTCCTTGTCTTTTTGGTTCAAGTAAAGGAAAATGGGTTAATGGTTGGAGACTAAGGAAGGGATGATGGAGGAGGAATGCTCATCACCAACAATTGCAATGTCTATGGAGACTAGAAATCTTTCGAGAAGTGAGGTGATGTGAGCGATTCATCCACGTCGGTTATTCCAGGTGTATATTCGATTGGTGGGTTCCAGATCAACCATTTTGTTGTTCTCAGTGAAGTTTCTGAAGCTAGTGTCCTCCTAAAGACCTCCTTTTCATCCCCCAAATTTTGGTGATGTGGTTGATGTCACTGCTAAGGATTCGGTTCTGTCTAGTTTGATCTTGCTTGTACCAGTCTAGAAAATTTAGAATATTGTTTTTTTTATCACCAGATTGAGGCCCATAAACAATAGTGATGAGGCCATGCATGTTCGTGCTAATGAGGTGGTAAGATGTAGATATGGAGTTTCTGGTGGTGGTGAAGTCATTAAGGGTGATAGTTGCAGGATTCCAAGCTATTGCAATTCATCATGAGGCCCTAGATACATCCACTGCAATGGAGTTGGTGTTTTTCCAGGTACGAGAATGCGGGGTAGAAAGAGTTTCATTGGTTCTTTTTGTTACCTGAATCATGAGGATTGTGGGTTTTTCTTGGTGGAATTTCCTTCGGTGCATTCCTTATTTTCTGAGATTATTTATTCCCCTAACGTTCCAAGAGATGACTTTCATTGGGAACCTTGAGTATTGGAAGAAAATAATTCAGTTCACTAGGCATATTTGTTGATTAACGTTGGTTGTCATTGATGTCAACCCTTGAAGAAAGACCCATAGCACAAAGGTTTGGGTAATGGACCCAACAGTGTTTGATGTAAATATGACTCATTATTGTTTTGTCATGGTTGATAATAAGTAAATATGGATGAACTCTAAAGTGGTCCCCTTATGGTGAAATCCCTCACGGGAACATGCTTCGTGCAGTAAGAGAACCCATGCTTAATTATGGAATAATGAGATGAAGGAAAGTGAACTTGTCAGGGAAAATATCCTAGATGGATATTTCTTGTCATGTCATTTCTAGTGGTATGTGGAACATCACATAATTCCTCATGGTTAGAGAGTTATGGCCATGAGAAGTTGGAGACACCAGGTTTGGGTAATGGACCCAAGTTTGTTTGATGGGTAATGGTATGAATTATGATATATTTTCAGATAATACTATTTTATATGGATAGTAGATTTCGTTCCATTTCTGGTGGTATGTATAACGTCACATAATGCCTTACAGTTTGAAAGTTATGGCCTTACGAAGTTGGAGGACCCTCATATGTCACCTAGAAGCCCCAAAAGGTCAAAGTAATCAAAGTGGTTTAAGATATTTTAAAAGGTAAATAATAAAGTGAAGTGAT
>JZKD02S1628598.1:750585-772368 GCA_000966675.3 Picea glauca
TTGTTGTTCTTTATACTATCTGCTTTATGTTTATAACTCTAGAATTCACAGTAAAGACTCACTGCCACTAAGATTCATGATTCAAAGTTAAAAATGAGAGTAAATTGTTAATAATATACACTAACTGATTCACCCCCCCCTCTTAGTTAGTTCATACCTGTAACAGTCATCCATCAGCACATCAAGGTCCTAACTGGTGGAGCAAATAAGGTTCTTTGTGGCCGACGTTGAGGACATAATGGGTTGGGGATTGATCAAGGTGGGTGATGGATATATGGTGGGAGTGTTTTCCTAGTTTTGCATAGGTTATTGGATCTTATTTTTGTTGGTTGACTAGGTTTCTTCATCGGTGTGATCCTCCCGAGATGATTTTTGAGCCAGGAATAGAAAATTGTTGCTTGTCAACGATACCTTGGATTTGGCTACAGTGTGGGGTTTTTGAGTGTTTCGTCGTCGGGTGGGGATTGTTCATAATCCTTCGTCATCCTAGAGCACTACGTATTTGATATTTGTGGTTGGATTTTTTTGAGGGAATTCTATGAAGAGTTTCTCGTGTTCATGGTTGTTACCCATGATTTTGGTCAATCTTGATGGCGTATTGATGATGGTGTACTCAGGCCCCTCATAAGAACTTTATCCTGAGAAAAGTGACATTCATCTCTTCCCAAAAAAATTACTTTTGAAGAGAGTTCACAGGTTGCTAATATCCTAGGGTGTGAGAATTACCCATTCTCACAGGCTACCTTAAGCTAGGGTGTGAACTTCTCGCACTGTGCTACATAGCTAGGGTGTGAACTTGCTCTAAAGCTTGGAAAAAGATGAATTCTCAATGGTTCTAGAAGGGAATCTTCTACAAGAATGGGTTGGCATTCGAATGGTTATCCTTGTACTAGATTCCTTGATATTGTGGGATCATTCTTATCCAAGTAACCATCTCATTCTCTCCTATATATTGATGGAATTCTCATGGAAAAGGTTAAGCAAGATTCATTGGAGAATTGGTGAAAGAATTGTGTGAAGGACTTAGCTTGAATAGGAGCTTGGAGACTCTAGCAAGTCTATCAAGAGGATTTGATCTTCTTCATGCAAGGATCGAGCAAGTGTGTGTGTTGGAGCCAAGAGACACTAAAAGGAAGCTTGCGACATCAAGGCGATCGGGTTGTATCTTCTACTTTCGATTAATATGATACAGTGGCATGTCCCTTTCCCATAAAGTCATTCTCACTTTATTGTGTAATTCCTTGATCATACACATAAGTTGACAGTTGAATATATTTTTCTATATTCACTTTGGTTGGTTTGTGTTGTCTTGGTCTTAACCTCACGAGAGCACCGGAGTGAAGTGGGAGTAATAGAGACCCTAGGAAGCGATACAAAGGTATGTTACTTGTTCCTTCCTACTAGCTAATTCAATGGTCAAAAATTAGGGAAAGAGTCATGCCCTATCCTGTTTTGTTCTAAATCTAGGTGGATCTAGGGAGATATGTTAGTGTCCACACCTATCGATTAGTCCGATAACAAAATTGGCGACTCCACTGGGGATCAACCCATTTTCTTTGTGGTTTTTGGTATTTTTCCTTGGCCATTTTATCTTGCTTTACTTTTCTCCATTCATATCAATCTCTGAGTCTTCAGGATACCCTAATAGACCCTCTGGGGCCAGAGGCCTCTTCAAATTTTGTGTTTTTTTCCAAAAATTTGATTAGTTTCAGACATTCTCGCACTGCACTCCACAGTGTCCTGCGAGAATCTATTGAATTCACACCCTGCTTTTAGGTTCAGTGCAAGGTTCTCGCACTCTGCTCAAAGCTCACCTGCGAGAATCACCTATTCTCGCACTATGTAATACTGCTAGCCTGCGAACCCTCTGTTTCAAAATTTTGGCTTTAAGACTTTTGCATGATCAACGGCCTAGATCAGTATAGGTGCCAAAAAAGAGTTTCTTAGACCATTGATTGATTTTTTTCTTGTATTCATTTTTTTGCACGAACAGTCTTCGGATTTCAAAGGCTCTTCCTGTCACTTTTTTCTTGACTTTCATTTCTTGACTTTTCTCGGCAAAGATATACTCTCTGATTTCGGAATCTGAGTGTGCTTGTTTGGTTAAGGACCAACGATCGGTTGAAGGTTGATCTTCTTTGTCTTTATCATTTTCTTATTCTTTGAAAGATCACTTTTCTTATGCAATTGAAAAGACTAGTTTGGTTTGCTTGTTATTTTTATTTCCATTGAAAGATTGGTTTGGGTTTTTATCTATTGATTGTTCATTAGTTTTTGGTTTTCTAAACTCTCACCATCATGGTGTAGGTCCTTTTTGAAAAGTGAACAACGTTTTTTTTTCAAAATCATTTTCGTCCTCAAAAGTATTGAAAATCAATTGCTGAAATTATTGAAAAAGAAACAATAGAGAATTGTTATTGATGCGTGATTTGTTGCAATTGCATTTTAAAGGAAATTGTGTATTGTAGTTCAAAGGTTGATCCGGAAAACTTCTCTTTCCCTCCCATACATAGGATTCATTGAACAAAATTGATATATTTCATTCTTATCCATGCATCGTTGGGTTAGAGTCTCATACAACATTAGTTTCATTTATGTTTCCTTTGAGTAACAACAACTCTTAATAACACTGCGCAACAGAGTATCATACAACATTAGTTTCATTTATGTTTCCTTTGAGTAACAACAACTCTTAATAACACTGCACAATTGTAAAATTTAACTAGTAACTCTTTTCTAGGGCTCTATTACACCAACATTTAGCTAGGCTAGTGCTTTGGAATAGGAAGAGAGATACACTCTCCAAAGCACAAAACACATGATAGCATCTTGTGTTAAGTAGTGTTAAATTCCATTTGCAACATATTGTCCTGGGAAGCCCTTCTCACACAAGAGTCAAACATGAGGTCGCATTGATATTGACAGATTTACTCACCCTCCTTTGTTGATATCGATGTAGATATTGCACGTATTACGGGGATCACTTGGAGGTATACCCACAATGATGAGTGGAAGACTTTTGAGTTGATTTCGGGCTAGATACCCTACCCTTGCATGTGGATCGCACTGTCGACTGTCCCCCCAGGATTTATTGTTGTCGGTGGTAACCTTAGTGGCCTATCTTTCTAGGTTCTTACACGAGGTGACTGTGAAGGGGAAAGTCTTCATGGTACCTGGAATCGACATTGGCCAAACTCACTCGGGCTCCTTGGAGGGTATACCCACGATTATGTGTGGGAGCTTGCACCAGGGTGTAAGTCCGTTAAGTAGGTCGTCAGCGTAACTTTTCCACCCTAGCCCAACCCCTTCTCGTCTCGTTTTTGAGACATTGGATTTCATCATCAACTAGTAACTTTGGAATTAGAAGGTCTTGTTTGCTTGGTATTTTTTCCTATATTTTGTTTACTAGCGCGTGTTGTTTGTTTACCAAAGTTGACCATACAATTTTATTCATAAGTTTGTCACTCGTTTACAACAGCTCCTCCAAGTTGTTCACATCGAATGCAGGGTTTATCTCCAGAGCATCTGCAAGGTTCTCAACCCTTCCCTACAAGTTCACCTGAGGGCTCTCCTAAGCAAAGTGAAGTCCCAGTTGTCACCACGCCACAAGTGGAACGAACTGACTCTCTAGAACATTTCCGAATTACCAATACTCGAGAGGACTTTTGACTTCACCCTGATTCTGAGCGAACATTTATGTGACTGAATTCTTCTGGAGACTTAGTTGTTACCTCTTATGGATCACTGGTTGGACGCTTTCCAGGAATTGAAGGCCAAGATATTTTTTGGTCTATGGGCGTTTTCCAATTGGACCTTTTTGGTTCAGGCTCACCTGTGATTTCTAAAATCTCTAGCCCAGAGACAGTACCATATACTACCGCCTATTACTTTCCAGGTACGGACGCCTCACGCTCTGACCACATCTTGACCATCCCTATAGAAATGGACCATCATACAGATACTACGAGTGTTCACACCGGGTTTACTGCGGTTAGTCTAACTCCCATCAGCACATCGCGAACGCCCAACATCACCCCAACATTACCACCTAGATACCATGCGTTGAATGCTTCCATTCCCACTCCTACGCAAACCCCATCCGACTCTTCTGGTGGTCCTTCTTCTTCTGGGCACTCTCTTCCCAGTTTTATTCCAAAACTCCCTCAATTTCCTTTTGGAGGACCTCTCTCATCCTCCACTGGAAATCTTAATCCTAGTGGCACTATCCCGTCATTCACACCAACTTACCAGATTCCTGTCAGTGGACAATTTCACCAAGGTGGTATGACTCAACCCCCTCTTAGTAGGAAAATTCCTATTGGAATGCAAGTCCCAATTGGAACACAACCCCCAATTGGAACGCTACCCCCAATTGGAACACCACCTTCGACAGAATGACCGACCCCACCTTATGGGAAAAACATACCTCCGTCCTTGGCCCAGTATTGGAATCAGTTTATACAACATCCTCCTCAATCGACTGGGGAACAACAATTTCCAGATGCATCTGTGATACCCCCTAGTATGGGCCAACCATATCTAGGTACATTCAATCCCATTTGGGGATCGAATGTTGAAACTCATGTCCCTGTTCCGGGATACAATCCCATGAGCTATTATCCTCTCCAACCACCACCAAATCTGCATTGGTCTTCACATTATATGCAAACTACTTATGGTCCTACTGGTTTGCCAATGGGGCTTCCTCCCCAAAGCCACCAGTACTCGCAGGTGAATCGACAGTTACCCTTTTTGGCCACTTTGGATCTTTCGGATTTGTCAAGGATTTTAAATGATCCAATTCGTCACTCTCCCCAATGGCCTGCTATACCATACAAGCTACCATTGGACATTCCTAAATTCGATGGAAAAGAGGGAGAGGACCCAAAAAATCACATTATGATTTTTCACCTCTGGTGTTCATCCAACTTGTTGATGGATGACTCTATTCATTTACGTCTTTTTCAACGAACCCTCATAGGTTCTGCTGCGAAGTGGTATATAGAATTACCACGAGGTTTCTTCTCTGACTTCAACACCCTTGCTATGGATTTCCTCACACACTACCAGTTACCAATTCGTTATGAAATGGGGACTGATATTTTAATTTCTTTCAAATAGAACATGGCCACTCATATATCCGATCACATTCATTAGTGGCGATGGAGATGACGTCTCATTAAACTTGAACTCCCCGATCAGTTACTGGCAGAGTGGTTCACAAAATCATTTGTGAATGACATCGATCGTGACATTGCCATGGGTGGAGTAGTCATGGAAGAGCAGGCCATAAGTCGAGCTCAATACCTTGACCTCATTTACTCACAAATGGGTACCCTTTACGAAGTACTACCTGACTTACCTTGTCCTTCCACTTCCGCCACTTCAACTACTCTAGCCACTTCACATGAAGCCGACGGTGTGATTGGCACTTTCCAGGCCCAACCACATTCTGCCTCAAGCACAAACCCCAAACCTGCTTCTTCTAATGTTCAAAATTCTCTGTCTCCTGCCCCTCCCACTGGAAAGACTTCTGAGGTAAATGCAGTTCAATCCACCTCCGCCGGTAAAAACAAATCTAAAAAGGGAAGGGGTAAAAATAAGGAGGACAAAAATACTTCTCAAGCAGAACTAACCAAAACTACACCTGTTGATGATCGGTATAAGAAAAAACCTCGATACCCTTGTCTTATCTATCGTGATGATCACCACATGAAGGATTGTCCACGATGCACCAAGGTCACTAAGTTCCTACAAGGGGCTCCAAAACCACCTGCTCTAGCCGTTTTGTCCCAACCCTTCCCATCTCAACAATAGGCTCAGTTGGTCATTCATGACGAACCCTCATCTTCTACTACATCCTATGTATTGATGTATTCTGGCGATTCAAAGTAGAGCGACATTGCAGTCACTACTCGAGCCAAAGATTATTCTCCCTCTAAAGAGAAGGTTAATGATCTACCTCCTTCCTTGGTACAACCCTCTCCCGCGACTCCACCTACTAACGGTCCTCTTCATCTCAAATGACCGATCCTTGACACAGTTCTTCGACCCCCCCCCCAAAGGGTGTCATTCGAAAATCATCTTTCAATCCTCATGCTCATGCTACCCAAAACTACAGTATTGTTGAAGATCTTGCCCAAGCGCCTTATGTGATGTTATCCCTAGAAGTCCTTCAAAGTTGTCCCACACAACGGAAGGCACTGTTGAAAGCTATCGGTGGAATCGACCTGATGGATACGAATTTAATAATTTTTGACTTGGAAGATCACATTCCACGGTTACCCCCTCAACTCGCGTTCCAGATCCAAGTGATTGTCTGTGGCAAAAACATTTTCCAAACCGTTATCGATGAGGGTGCCTCGACATGTGTCATGTCTCTTGCTTGTTGGAAAGCCATTGGCTCTCCTTCTTTGAATGAATCCCAAAACACTCTTAAAGCCTTCAACAGCTCCGATTTTAAGCCCTACAGTGTTCTTCCTTCATTTCCCATCACATTAGAAGGAAAAATGGTCCAAGTCGAAGTAGAAGTCTTTGATGCTCTCCTTGATTACAATCTTCTTCTTGGTCGCAACTGAATCGATTCCATGCATGCAGTTGTGTCGACCCTTTTCAGTGTGGTACGTTTCCCACATCAAGGAAAGGTCGTCACCATCGACCAACTAGCCTTATTTAATTCTGATACCCATACTGGCAACGTACCATTCATCGCTAAAACTCCACTGGGTTATGAGAACGTTGGTGTAGGCCTTCTAAAAGACTCTTCATTAATGGGTACCTTCCCCATTCCACCGCTCGATGTTCCACGCTCGTCTGTTGCTTCAATCAACATGATATCCACCTCGATTCATGAACTTCCTGCATCTCACGACCCTTGGATAGTACTTGACCCTGGAGATCATCTTCGTTACAGTGAAGAAATGCCATTAAGTCCGGTTGAACCCACCTATCAGGACATTCAATCGACAACCCCTTCTACCCCCTCTCTTAATGAGTTATCTCTAGATCCTTTCCGTGTCATTTTTCCCACAGACGAGATGATCATGTCTGTCATGGAAGACACCCCTTGGGAAGATGGAAATCATCATTCCATCCTCTTTCTGGAGCAACATACCATTGAGAACTATCAACGACTCTCAACCCCTTCGACCGTTATCATCATCTCAACCATTCTCGAGTCCTCACACGATGTGTTTTCTGAAGGGAACCTAAGAAATATCTTGTCCACTATTCCCCTCGACATATCCGTCAAACATGGAATTGTTGAAAATGTCCATATCGAAGCTTTGTGTTGTTCTGACGAAATCGTCACCTACACATCCCTTTTCAAAGAGTTTCATGATAGCTTTACCTGGAGCTACGAAGAAATGTTGGGTATCGACCCTGAGATTGTGATACATGAGATAAAGACATACCCTGATGCTAAACTCGTCCGGCAACGTCTTTGTCTAGTTCACCCACATAAAGAGGCTGCTATCAAACTCGAAGTCGATAAACTTCTTAAAGCCGGATTTATTTATCTGGTGGCTCTCACAGACTGGGTTTCCAATCTTGTCCCTATCGACAAGAAACAAGGCACAATTAATGTATGCATTGATTATAGGGATATCAACAAAGCTTGTCCCAAAGACAACTTTCCTACCCCTTTAGTCGATCAGATTGTCGACGATTACGCCGGAAGTGAAATCTTCTCTTTGATGGATGGTTTCTCCAGGTATAATCAAATCAACATTTTTCCCGAGGATCAACATAAGACCGCTTTTATTTGTCCTTGGGGTACTTTTGCCTATCGGAAACTCCCTTTTGGTCTCAAGAATGCTGGCGCAACTTTTCAACGTGCTATGTCTTATGCTTTCCATGATATCAAGCACATCATCCAACCATATCTAGATGATTTACCCGCTCACTCAATTCCTTGAGTCGATCATCCAACCCACCTCCGAGCCATTTTTCGTCTTCTGTTGGTTCTACCATATACGTTTGAATCCTCATAAGTGTGTTTTCTGCATGGAATGTGACCGACTTCTAGGTTTTATCGTTTCGTGTCAAGGGATCCGGGTGGATCCTTTAAAGGTTGAGGCGATCCTTAATCTCCCTCCTCCTTCTATACTTTGCCAGTTACAAATTTTGCATGGGAAAGAAAACTTTCTTCGTCATTTTATCCCAAATTATGCTAAGATCACTCGTGGATTTACACAACTCTTAAAAAAGGGTTCAGAGTTCGCCTAGGATACCATCGCCAATAATGCTTTTGAAGCTTTGAAATTGTCCCTAATACGTGCTCCTCTTCTCTTTCCCCCCAATTACAGTTGCAATTATTTCCTCTACCTTGCTACCTCGGATTACACCATTGGTATGTTTCTTGTCCAAGAGGATGATGCTAACGACGAACATGTTATCTACTACTTGAGTTGAATTCGAACGCCTACTGAAATCAAGTATTAACATGTTAAAAAACTGGCCTTGGCTACCGTCCAAGTCGTCCAACGCTTCCGACACTATATCCTCTCGCGCAAGACTACAGTGATTTCCAACTGCAACCCTATGCAACACATTCTCGCACGTCAATTGCTAGGGGGAAAATACTCCAAATAGATTGTGATACTCTAGGATTTTGACTTGGAATTCAAACACACCAAGTCCAAGAAGTCCTTAGTATTTGCTGAGTTGATATGCGACTTTCCCTATTCTGAAATGGAAAATGTAGTAGTTGATTCATTACCCGATGAATATCTTTTCCTTATCAACATTGATGATCTTTGGTATGGTGATATCATTATATATCTCCAAACCCAGACTTTCTGGCCAACTTTGTCTAGTACCGACCAACGTCGCATACACTATCAAGCCTGTCAATATATTATCCTGGGGGATACTCTTTATCGTCAGGGGATTGACTTTATTTTTCGATGTTGCCTAACGTTCAACAAAGCCGAGAAAGATCTGAATGACTTCCATTCTAGAGCTTGTGGTGGTCATATGTCTTCGTATGCTACTGCCCAGAAGATCTTACAAGCATGGTATTTTTGGCCTTCTTTATTTAATGACTTCATAATCCCCATTCAAAAATGCTATGCTTGCTAGACCTATAATCAGAAGATACAGTCACATCCTGCTCCTCTTCACCCTATGGTCTCCATTGGTCCCTTTGCAAAATGGGGCATCGATTTCATGACATGTCACCCTCACTCGACCGGGGGGCATGGATAAATTATTGTAGCTGTCGATTACTTTACAAAATGGCCCGAGGCGATACCGACATTTGACAACATTGGAAAGACCGCAACATTATTCATTTTTAATCACATCATAGCTCGTTTTGGTGTTCCCCAAGCTATCATCACTGATCATGGTAGCCACTTTAGAAACTTCATGATGTCTGAACTTATTGTGAAGTTGGGTCTTCACCATGATAACTCAATTCCCTATTACCCACAAGCCAATGGCCAGGTCGAAGCAATTCACAAAGTTCTCATAACTATGCTTCGACGAATGATAGGGATTCACAAAACAAGTTGGCACACAATGTTGTTTTTGACATTGTAGGCTTACCGGACATCTGTCAAGTCTGCTATTGGGTTTACACCTATCCGGTTAGTTTATGGTTTAGAAGCCATTCTCCCGATTGAATGCGAGATACCCTCTTTAAAACTAGTTGTTGAACTCCTACCAAACACGTATGCTAAGGAAGAATGTCTATTTTATCTTATGCGATTAGACGAAACTCAACACGATGCTACTCTAGTTATAGAAGCTCCGAAAAAACATGTCAAGGCCCAATACGACAAACATGTCAAGCCTTGCATTTTCTCCAAAGGAGATCTCGTTATCCTCTATGAACAAGATCGATATATGATAGGAGTTGGAAAATTCGAAGCCAGGTGGCGAGGTCCTTATATCGTTTGACAAGTTTTGGAAAAAGGATCTTATGTGTTAGTAGATTACGATGGTATCCCTTTGAGTGAACCCAGGAATGGATTGTACTTGAAAAAGTACTATGCATAAAATCATATGTGCACGAGTACTTGTATTTTTATTGTATCATACTTCTTGTGTGTTACTGTAGCTTTTATTGTCATTATCTAGTCTCTGCCCTTATGTGACATTGTGTTTCATTTCCAGATGTCGAAGTCTTCAATACCTTATATTGGCTTCACTGATGGCACTAGTCGTAGTACTCAGAACCTTGCTTCCACTGCATGGGCAATTTATGCCCCTACAAACGAACTTGTCTCCTTATGAGGTGTGTGTCTCGGCCGTGCGACCAACAATATTGCAGAGTATAGCATCGTTATCGAATTGTTGATTGATTCTATCTCACTCGGAATCCGTCATTTGGTTGTGCGACTCGATTCGTAGCTTGTAGTACTACAATTAAGTAATGTCTATACTATTCGAAGTCCTACTTTGTTACGGATGTATTTGCGAATTCGCCTCTTCGAATGTTATTTTGATTATATTGAATATCAACATATTCCTAGATGTCTAAATACATTAACTGATGCATTGGCTAACTATGTATTAGACAGACATTTGGATCATTTATAAATCAATCATATCAATTTTTACAACACAAGATAAACCGGTAGAAGTCGTATGTATATATAATGATCAAAAGAGTTTTTTACAAAAAAAATTTGTTCAAAGACCATAATGTCAAAATCTGAAGCTTATATCTTCTACAAAGTGACGTCATTGATGACGTTCATGGTAACATACGACTTCCCGAGCAACCCTACGGAGCAGTCGGCCTATGGACTCTGACACTCCTACTGTATGACGCTGATAACGTCGTGGAACCTCTCCAAGAGGCATGTCTGGAATATCTGTTGTCAAACCCTCTAGGTTTTGTTCCAATACTTGATAATCCTCAGTGTCCCATTGTGGCACTGGCACCACCTCTCCTCGTCGTTGAATGGGAGAAGTACTAGGAGGTTTGTAAGGTCCCACATCCGTGTCATCAAATAATGAATTTTGTATTTAGTCTTTGGACGAACATATATAAAAAAAACATTTTCATATGATAAAATTCATAAAAACATTTAAAAAGGAAAAAAGTGTGTACTTCTTACCAAGTTTCCCCCAGTGAGCATCCTCTGGTAGGACTAAGTCCGAATCTCATCATAAATCCAACCTGGCATAAGCATAATCGTCAACCATCAACATCTGTGGTCGCAGCCAGTCAAAGAAGGTATCATCATACTTGATAATTGGTATAGCTACGTGTTGGGCCATGAGCTGACACCATCTCAGCATTCTTGGATCCCTAGGAACCGATAAATCCCACTCAACCTGCAGCCTCAGTAATGGAACCCTCTCAAGAAAGAAGGACACTAACAAATAACCATACCCAAATTGCTTCAGGTCACCTCGTCTGCATTTGGTCAACTTCTTTTTCATGCTACGAAGCACTGCATCTGCCCAGGTAAAAACCCAAGGTTCAGTACCCTCTATGGAATACTAAAAGTAACTCTAGAGTGCCATGTGAGGAGTAGAGCTCCCAGCCATACGTGAAATGGTGAATAAAATAGTGCGTAGGGTCAAATACCGCACTCCCCAAATAACTACTTTCCCTTTCTTCCTCTCTGCCTCAAAAACACAGTGTAAGCAACAACACTCACTCATGGGCAGCCCACCACCTCTGCTATCAGTCAGGCTCATGTGGTACCCATGCCGTGACAATCCTGTCAAGAAGTAAATTTCATCGATATCCAAGGACAATGTGTGGACCCCTACATGAAATACTTGTTGATCGGGATCCCACATATGCACAAGGTACTCTAATAACCTGATTTGGGCCCTCATGCCTGCGATACGAAAGTACTTCAGAAGACCACAGTTTCTCAAAGCGACAATGGTAGGTGGATGATTTCTGGCAATGGCATTAACTTCTTCGTGCTCCCTTTCATGCCATTCCAGAACCATTTTGATGGCCAAATACATGCATAAGAAGCACAAAATGAAGATTAATAACTCTACTCACAATTTGGTTTTCTTTCATTGAGAAAAACTTCAAAAAAATGTTATGTTTTGCGGTTCTCGCAGGTTCCCTTTAGGCATAGTGCGAGGTTCTCGCAGGCTACTGTGGGCTCACATGCGAGAATGACCCATTCTCGCCGGTCCCGTGTAGCCCACCTACGAGAATGGTTGAGCACCATTTTAAACCCCAAAACAAACTCAAAATGATAGTTTTTTCCCATGAAAATGAGAAATTAAAACATGAAAAAGTAGAGGACAAAGAGCGTACCTCACTGTCACTGAAGGATCGTTAAATGTATGCTCGTAACTCCTAAAATCTGACGTCGAATTTCGAGGGTAAAAGAGGGGTTTTTGGGCTCAAATAGTGGAAAAGTGAAAATGATATGGTAAAAAGAGTTTTACTTCTTTATATTAACTTTTACCATGTTATTGATTCTTTATAATTATTTATTTATTAAAACCTAATCCCTAATGCGCTTTTGAGTGTAACTTTTGCAGGCGTAACGACTTCCATGTTCATGTACAGGGATGCAGACATATTTTTTCTTCTTCATCGCATTGTTTGTTTGTTTTTTATGGTTTTTGTATAAAACCTCGAGCTTGGTATTTGTCTGTTCTCACACTCAAAAATACATGAGAACGCGATTGCGCATACTTTTATCACTTTTTCGAGCTTAACAAGGTTATACGAAAAAGGAACCCCTCTGGAGTCCTCTTTAAGCTCTTTTCAGACTCTCTAAACATGAAAAGATAGCTGAGCGACCTTGCTATTTTCACGCTTGATAAAGTATTTGAAGAAAGCATATGTTGGGTGATAATTTAGCTCTTTTTCGGTCTCATCAGACTACTTTACAAAAAAGGAACTGAGAGAGTTCTCTTTTAAGTGTTTTTCTAGACTCTATAATCATGAAAAATGTTCGATTTTTCTATCTCTAGACTCGTTAAACAAACATTGACAGACCCATAATGGGACCGAACCAGTCCTTCCTAGGGTTCGTTAAACATACTCTGAAGAACTTATCCGAAGGATAAGATTATATCAACAAGCATATGTTATCCTCCTCAAGCTTGCGTAAAAATAAAGAGGTACTCGCCAGAAATGGTGGGGGAAAATTTGGGAAAGGGATATGTTTTCGTCTTCATATTGATTGGCAGTAAGTGTCTCTCTTGAACATGACACCCCCTATTCATTATATTTGAATCCGGTTTGGGAAATCCATTTGTCTCTCATTCATTTTGCTACAAGGTCATACCCTGTGTCATCTCTGAGTCAAAGCTTCCAAATCATTGGTCATGTCATTCATATGTTCAAGAGAAGTCCATCTGAAACCTTTATTGAGTTGACCATCTGCAGTTGTCCATTCTCTCTGTGTCGAACTTCCCCATGTCCAGTCCAACTTACATCATACTCT
Organism: Picea glauca; assembly: GCA_000966675.3. NCBI lineage: Eukaryota > Viridiplantae > Streptophyta > Pinopsida > Pinales > Pinaceae > Picea > Picea glauca. The sequence continues at coordinate 763,977 of JZKD02S1628598.1, forward strand.
GTGTCACCTTCAATATCTGTTACTAATTTCATGTCATTGATCGGGGATACATCAAGGCCCTCCTGTGACAAGTTTTGTTCCATCGACTTCAGCTCATTATCCGAAAACAAGACTTAGAAATTATTTGGTACCTTGGAGCTTGCATGCCTCAATGGCAGGTTTCCTCGCTTTTGACAGTGGGTTTACATCATTGACCCCTGATAAAAATATTTCGTCGGATGTTCGACCTCAACTTATTCATTCACATTCGAAGGATTGTACTAGAGTACCTTAGGATTCATTGACATTAATGGTGATTTCCCTCGCACCTGTTAACAGTTTCATCAATGACCAGTAATCAAGTGGTTTCTGCCATGTTCGACTTCAACATATGTAATCACATGGTTATATTCGTACTTTTGGGTGACGATATTGAAGACCTTGGATATAATCTCTTTGTCCAGATTGCAATGGAGTATGTATAATTTGTGACACATAGATCCACTTTGTATGTCTCGTGGCTATGTCATCTTAATTTGAATTTTCTCGCATGGATCCACAGTGTATTCCTGGTGGCCATGATATATTTTGATGACATGGATCCACAGTGTATGATTGGTGACCATGATCTATGTATACAATGTCATTCCTTTATGATCTGAGTATGGGAATACCTACCTCAGAATTAGTATATTTGATATTCTGCAAATGCTTGGTTGTTTGCAGATTTCTGATTAGGTGTGCTCCTGGTTTTCGGCTGTCACTGGTTCTGGCCTCATACATTGGGGGGCATTCTGTTACCCATGATTTTTTTCAATCTTGATGGTGTATTGATGATGGTGTACTCAGGCCCCTCATAAGAACTTTCTCTTGAGAAAAGTGACATTCATCTCTTCCCATAAAACTTACTTTTGAAGAGAGTTCGTTGGTTGCTAATATCCTAGGGTGCGATAATGACCCATTCTGGAAGGTTGCCTTAAGCTAGGGTGCAAACTTCTCGCATTGTGCTACATAGCTAGGGTGCGAACTTGCTCTAAAGCTCGGAAAAAGATGAATTCTCAATGGTTCTAGAAGGGAATATTCTAGAAGAATGAGTTGGCATTCGAATGGTTATCCTTGTACTAGATTCCATGATATTGTGGGATCATTGTTATCCAAGTAACCATCTCATTCTCTCCTATATATTGATGGAATTCTCATGGAAAAGGTTAAGCAAGATTCATTGGAGAATTGGTGAAAGAATTGTGTGAAGGACTTATATTGAACAAGAGCTTGGAGACTCTAGCAAGTCTATCAAGAGGATTTGATCTTCTTCATGCAAGGATCGAGCAAGTGTGTGTGTTGGAACCAAGAGCCACCGAAAGGAAGCTTGCGACATCAAGGTGATCAGATTTTATCTTCTACTTTATATTAATATGATATAGTGGCATGCCCCTTTCCCATAAAGTCATTCTCACTTTATTGTGTAATTCCTTGATCATACACATAAGTTGATAGTTCAATATATCTTGTTATCTTCACTTTGGTTGGTTTGTGTTGTCTTGGTCTTGACCTCATGAGAGCACCAGAGCGAAGTGGGAGAAATAGAGACCCTAGGAAGCGATACAAAGGTATGTTACTTGTTCCTTCCTACTAGCTAATTCAATGGTCAAAACTTAGGGAAAGAGTCATGTCCTGTCCTGTTTTGTTCTAGATCCAGGTGGATCTAGGGAGATCTGTTAGTATCTTCACCTACCGATTAGTCTGATAACAATGGCATTTATGGCATCTAAAAGGAACATGATCATAGTCCAGGGTTTTAATTCATTTCATTTCTTCATGCACTAGAAAGATAGAGTCTGGCAGGTCTTTGGTGATGTGCATCTAGATGCAAATATTGGCATAGGAAGTGTACTTGTTATTTTTGGTTTTCTCTACTATTTTAACAAAGTTTCCTAGAGTGTTAGTAATGTCTTTGAGGATTTCATCATCCTGGTAGTATTGAGGTAGCGAGTAGAGTTTGATCCATATGAGTGTCAAGGTGGAGTCTTATTTGTCTGGATTGAAGCATTTTTCCTAATTCTGAAGGTATAATCTTGCTAAGTTGAAGAAGTAGGGGCCTCCTTCTAGAATTTGGTCTATGTCATCAATCTGCGTGAATATCATGGTGAAGAATCCTTTTGATCCCAGTTGGATGTCAAAGTGGGATTTGGATTTCAATTTTGTTGCAATCTAGTTGAGAAGAGCATGTTCCTTCGGATAGATTCCTATGAATTTCTCGATGAGCTCGTAAGTTCTAATGTATTCGATTATGGCATTGATGCGAGTTGGAGGAAGACTAATCCTCGATCATTTATTTGATTTGAGTATGAAAGTGTTGGTTTTGATGGATTCCGAGGTAGAATGGGTCATGGACGGTTCCTTAGGTGTTGAACGTTTAGTCGTCTTTGGATCGGGTTGTTCTTCTTGGATGGGATCCTTGGTATAAGGAATTTTTGTTTCATGGTCCAGATATTTCCTCGGGGGATCGTTTAAGGATTATATGTAGGAAAGGGAGGAGACCTCGGCTCATCCTTTGGGGGAGGCCATGAAGGTATAAAACTAGAGGTCGAAGACGAAGGGGACCTGGTCAAATGTGACAGGGAGCAAGGGAAGGAAAATAGTTAGGTTTTTGGGCATCAACGAGAGAGATGGATCAGTCCCTTTTCAACACCATTTCCCTCTTCTCATGGAATTCTTAGTTGAGTCCTTGGTGATTAAAGAGTAGAGAGCCTTACATTGTGATTGTATTTTCTTTTTATTACTTCAGTTAAAAATGGTTTATTAATCACTCCATCTATCTCAAAGGACTAGAGGTCTCCCTCCAAAAACCATGAATCCACCTCCTACGAGGTGAAGGTTAAGTGATCCTATCCCTGGGAATTTAAGAAATTTGAATGAAAATATAAGTCCACATACTATAAGGGTTCCATCCCCTCCCCACCTAGCATGATTCCATGCCACCTAAAATCAAGGACATCCCTGATCCAAATACGTTGAACTTTAACCCACTTCTTATTGACCTGTAGATCATGTTTCTGATTTTACATATAGAGATCATGTCTCACATCTTAATCCTTTGTACTAGTGGTTTATTATGAATGTTTTGAATATTACTTTAGGTTTTGGAGGAACAAATTCCCTGATATATGATGTTTTTGGTGCGGGTATCAATCCCCCATCTCAATAATATCCATCACAAGCACTAATATCCCCATCTCTAGGAGTTATATAAGGGGTACCAATAATCCCTTCGTCAATCCCAACAATGGAATAAGAACTCCATCATATACTCCTTAAAGTAGTAGTTCTTTCTCCTTTAGGAAGCCACCCTTTGGAATTCCACCTTTCAATACTTGTGCATTGTTTTTTTTTTCCCAATTTCAGTATATCAATAGGGATTTCATCTACCCATTTCCATGCATTCCCATTTTGAGGGATGCACCTCTTTCCATCCATATCACCTTTCGGGAGTGGATTTATACCATCTTCCGGCATACCAATCGAAAGAGTAGTCATCTCAAGAATGGGGAATATGTTCAATGAGTCTTCCCCCCAAAACCTTTTTACAACAAGAACTTTCCCATATAACATTGGATTTTAGATGAATCCGCCTTTCCTTCTTGATGGTGGAAACACCCTAGAAGGGGGTTTTATGAGTGGTAATATGATGAATGATTAGATGATGGGACAAGCTACCAATAATTATAATTCTTTTACCCAATACAAGTTATTTTTTTTGCGACATGGAATCTTTCCAATTTAATGAAGATAACTAATGACTCGATGCTGAATAATCATAGTTCGCCTCTGATACCTACCCAATTGTCATCAATGATTCCTAAGTTTGAAGAAAAATATGGAGAAGATCCTAGTAATCAAATCATGACATCTCATCCTTGGTGCTCATCAAACTCATTGATGGAAATTATAACATTATAATTTGAATCTTCTAGCATACCCTAAACAATATAGCCACAAAGCAGTATATCAAGCTTCCATGCATGTAATACCATGACTTCACGACCCTGGGAATGATTTTTCTTAACCATTTCTAGCTACATGTATTCTATCACATCGGGATAGTTTTGTTGACATCATTTCAACAATACACGTTCACTCACATTTCTGATCACATTCATGAATGGAGAAGGAGAAGATGAATCATCGACGATGATATCTATAGAAAATTTTTAGATGTTTGGTTTGTGAAATCATTACTACTCTATATTGCTAAGGAAGTGTTCTTATTAGTGGTTACTATCTAGGAAGAAGCAATTAAAGGGACGAGAGTGCTTGTTCCAATGGGGTGGTTTCTCCAAGAAAGGATGGTGGCCCACATGGATGGATCCCATGTAAAAGGCATGAGCCATGCTCGAAAGATGAAGTCCACTTTGGAAAACAAGTGGCTCATAATGGAAATACTAGAGAGTCAAGAAAAACATTTCCAATAGAGCGTGGACAAAAAAAGGGTAAAGGAGGATCTTCTAATCCACTACTTAAAAGTTGCCAAAACAAATATGGGTTTTTTTGGAAAAGCACAAAACAATACCACCGATAAACACAAAATTGCTGAAAAAACTAGAATAATAGTTGGAATTTTTTTATTATATTAAAATTCCATAATCCAAAAGTTGTTGTTGTGCGTATGAATATTTTCAAAGATAAAATTCCCTAGATTCTCTAAGATGAGACACCACTTTGAGTGCTCTCTTTATGGTAGAAAAGAACATCACTTCTTGAAGCATATGTTTATTTTGTTAGATTGATTTAATAGGTTTGATGAACAATGCACCCTCTAACAATGCAAGTATGATGAGTTACAATAGTTGATGCTCGGTTTGATGGATAAAAATTCCCTTCTTGAGCATGGATACAATCTATCCTTAGTTTGATGCATACAAATTCCCTTCTTGAGACTGGATACAATCTAGCCTTAGCCCTGAATGTAATTTATGATTGGATGAGAAATGGGAAATCTTGGCAAGCACAATTAAAATATCTAATAGAAGAATTTAGGTGCATGTCTCAACAATTGTAATTGCCTACATCGCCTAGTTAGTGTTTGATATTTTCATACCAACATAGACAAAAACTCTTTGTTATCATAAGTATTTTGTTTGTCCATGTTTCAAGAGACCGACAAAACACTTCATCACCCATCTCCACATTTGATAGAGAATGAAATGTAACTTAGTAATTTCATGTTTTCAATATATTTTAGGAAGAATTTTGAACTCCACATTGGATGTCACTTTGTAATAAAAACCTTCTATTTTTCCTCTCTTATTGTGTGCATTGAATTTATTAATGACATCCCATAAATGTTTCTAACACTATAAACATCCATATCCTTTTTTTTTCGAGGTAAGAATTCATGGGAAACCCCCATGCTCATCCATTGGGTGAATGGGTGAATCGTTAGCTCTTATTATAGGGACTAACCCTAAGGAGGAACAAGAGATTCGAACATGTGACCTCCTCCAATGGGGATAGATTCATGTCTATCTCAGAACCACTTGAGCTAACTCTTGGATATTTTTCCATATCCTTTCATATGATCATGTTACTCATATAGGAAGTAGACACTACCCATAGGGAGTAAGCATCAACTCATTTAGTTTGTATATAAGCTCATTATTTTTTCCATGAATGATGTCCTAAAAATTATCTTCCACTATCGACATCTAAAAAATGTTTCATGTAAGACTATAAAATCTCCTTCCCTATTCACATTCGAGGTAAACCTCTTACCTAATTTAGAAAAAAATCATAACAAAAAAAGTCAAGTTTGTTAACTATTTAACTTACTCTCCTCCTCTGAATTAGGTGACATAAATCAATCATAATTTTTTGTTGTTTAAATTACATTTCTAAATGCATAAGTGGATTCACACTACTAAAAAATTGGGGCAGTGACACTCGGATTATCAAGATCTAACCATTCAAATCTATAGATCCAATAAGTTCTCACAAGATTTCCAACAAATATCCCTGAAAAAATAAGTAGATTGTTTAGACTACAACTTTAACTTATTCCATAAATTAATAACCCCCATAATAATATTCTATTGAGAAAAAAATTATTAACCAAAGATTCTAACATTTGACTTGCCAACTTGAGATACTCTTTAAAATAACATATGTGCACTCAAAAATCGGAAAACGGAAATAGTCTCCACTTAATGTTGATAGTGGAATATTTTTTAAGTTAATAATCATTTAGTCATTACAATATTTATTAACATAATTAAATATTTAAGAATTAGCTAATTATTTTTTATTTAGTTTTTATGGTTATTGACATTTTCAACTTCAATAAGAGTAGACTAGATTGATAGTGGAACTTTTATTAACACAATAATTGTTTAATCTTTTAAGTATTTATTAAGATAAATAAGTAATTAATAAATAAATAATTATTTTTATTAAGTTTTAATAGTTATTGTTTTCGTAAATAAAAATGTATATTACCTTGCCATAGAAAAAAAATTGTGTCCAGATATACATGATAAAAAGCCAGTTGTTCTTCCAATGTGGTTGTTATCACTGAAATTTCGTCCGCACATGGCGACAAGAACTCAACATCGTCAAAACAGGAATGAAGTCATTCATGGCACAAGATTAATTCCACAGCATTGCAAAAGGGTCAAAATCTATACAAAGTAACCAAAAATTGAAGGGCGCTTTACAGAATCTGGGTGTGCGCGCACATGCGCAGAACATCAACGTACCATTCGCGCATACGCCCACGATGCGCGACTGTTGGCGAAAAAACCCGCGCACCTGCTAAACGGTGCATTTATTGAAATTGGTCGGCCTCCCAACCACTAATGGATCAACTCCCAAGACGATTTGACATCAAATCTGAGCTGAATCCGCATGGTAGGCTAGTCAAAGACCTAATTGAGCCCTAAAGAGCCCCTTTTCACACCTCAAAGGAGTTACATAATCACCCAATGCCATGCTATAAAAAGACATGAAGAAACATCATTTTCTCAAGGAATTTCATGTAATGTTATGCTGCTTAAATTGTTTTAAGGACTCACTCCTTGGCAATAACACATTAGCACCATTTCATTGAGCTATCCACCTCTCTCTTGAGTGGATGAGCTAGGAGTTCTTTCACCATCATTCTCATTTTCTCATTGTAAGGAGAGAAAGTTTGTGAGGGCCTCAAGAGCCTTCCATTGGAGAAAGAAGGGACCCAAGTCCCCTTTCTTCATTGTCCTTTGGATTTCATCAATTGATCAGCCTAAAAACATTGGTGATATTGGTCTATTGTGCTTGTTATTTCGTTTTCCATATGCTCATAGTTTTAGTTTGTTTTAATTTAATTCTTGCTTACAGTTTTGTTGTTCTTTTTCTAACTCTTTCCTCTGTAACTATCATGCCTAGCAAGACCCAACTGGGCATGTAAGCACCCTTTATTTGCTCACCAAGTGACTAATTGGGTGCAAACAGATTGGCGACCGTACTGAGGAGAAGGTATCAATTCCTCCCTCATTTGGGCTCATTTTTCTTTCCTTTTGATTTCATTAACTTGCAGGTTCACAAACCAGCCTTTGTCGACCTGCTAACTAGTCAATTCACAAGAGGAGTGAGAGAAATCCATCCAAATTTTTTTTCTCAGACGTTTGTCACAGACGCACGGGTATTCCATCCCACAGGCATGCATTGTGCGCGCACGCACTTGCACAACAGTTTGTTCCTGTGCGCATGTGCTTTTTCTTTCAATTCTGTCAACGCGCAGGAGCCATATGCGCCTCTGTCCATAATAGAGGCCGCGCATCTGAACTAAAAATTACATTGTAAGGTCTTGGATGTGGGGAAAATCATTTTCCTTCATAAGAATGATGATATGCATGATCTAAATACAACACCACTTAGATCCCTCAACTTATAAAGGGCATAATCAAACAAACATAGGCACTTAGGTGGATAAAAATCAATTTCCCTTATTTGCTTTTTGCCACGTGGATGGCTTGCTTTGATTTATAAATCTAAGGAAAACATCAATCACATCTAAACTCACATTTGGGACTAGAAGTCGAAAGTAACAATCTTGAGTATGCTCTTCTCTTGTGCCATCAAGCGATCTTGAGAACCAGAAAAGGATTGCGAAAACGATCTCATCTCCCTTAACAAAATTTCAAAAACCTTTAGGAGAGGACAAAGGCCCCTTTGGGACCCCTCTTAGTTTCATTTTTCAAACATATCTTAAATTTTTAACGGGCCCATACATGCCCACATGTCACAAAAGTAGGATAATGCTTGGAGTTTTGCTTTCTTAGATCAAAAAACTAGGAGAGTTAAAGGTTTGTAACGGGCCCACACATGCCCACATGTTCAATATAGGATAGTTTCATGCTTTTTCTAGATTAACTCACACATA
>JZKD02S1628598.1:776716-787099 GCA_000966675.3 Picea glauca
CACCATTTCCCCCAGATCGTTGATTTCAAAAGGTTGAAAGACTTTGGGAGCCTTCCCCCCTCCCCAGCGCAACCTTCCCCTCAGCAGGCACAACAACAATATGCGCAACAACCCCCTCCCATCGTGATGCAAAATCCTATCCCCCATCAAGGTGTCATAAACACCCAATAGGACACGCAACATCTGCCACATCAGGTGGGCCAATACCACAACCCCAACAATCTCGCAGACTGGACGATCCTCCTCACCAGTGAGGAAGAAATCCTTCTGCAAACACATAATCGTCAATATCCTACAACAGCTGAGTCTACTCCTATCTCTCCAAAGACAAACTCTACACTGACAGGACCTCCATTGGTAATCCCGCGCCCTTCCGCCGAACCACCATTACGCATCCCTCGCATCCCCTTGCGCCAGAATGTTCACAATCCACAAGCTAGGGCAGCACATAACTACAGCTTGGTAGATGACTTAGCACAATCCCTGGCTGCCATGTCAGTTTTGGAAGTCCTCCAGACTTGTCCTACTCAGCGGAAATCTCTACTTTCTACCTTGGGGGCAGTTGATCCTGCCGATACTCGACTCATCACCTTTGACCTTGATAGCTGCGAACCGCATCTTCCCGCCGCAGTTGCTATTCAAATACCAGTAAAAATACAGAACATCACCATCCATCAGTGTATCATCGATGAAGGGGCATATACATGCATCATGTCCAAAACAGTATGGCAGAAACTTGGTTCCCCGGAACTCATACCTTCCGCCATCACATTACAAGCTTATGACGGACGACCATCATCTCCTGAAGGGCTCTTCCAAAATGTCCCCGTGGACCTCGGGGGAAAAACTATTCTCATTGACATCGAAGTTATCGACGCTCAGCTTGATTACAATATCTTGCTTGGACGTAGCTACATGTATTCTATGAAGGTAGTGGCATCATCAGTCTTTAGGACAATCATGTTCCCCCACAATGGAAAGATTGTGACCATTGACCAAGTTTCACACTATGAGCCAAACCCATCTTCCAATCTCGATAACATTCTTCCCCTCATTCACACCAAAAAAGACGCATATCCACTCATCGAGATGGGTCCTGGGATTTTCAAAGATCCATCCTTGTTAGGGACGTACCATGGAGCACCACCACTCCTTCCCCCTAGTCAAGTATGCGTCATCTCCTCTAACAAAAATCACCAGAGGATGCTCGTCCTCCTCAGGAGGCTTCAGTCATTCCTGACATCTCACAAGTCGTAGCACCACTCCCACCGGAGCCTCCTGCACACTCGTTGACCCCTATGGTCCACGAATCTACATCCCTTCAAGGGCCTAGTCCCATTTGGGAGACAGTTCCCCGACCCCTCACTCAAATTCCCTTCTTTTACCCTCCACCCGGTATCGAAGCTTTCTAGGTATCTGCCATGCTCACACTACCCAATATGGTGTTAGCCATCCCAGTGTGGTATTTACATCCACCTAAGATGATCCCTCACCCATAGGAAGGCCTCCCTATGACGATTCCTATCCTCACTCCAACCACCCCCACTACTCCCATACTCCCTACCCCCCCTGCTACAGCTGGGGGCAGGAGAAAGAAGAAGGAGGCCACAGCTCCACTTCCTCCACACATCCCACCCCCTTGCACACTATATGAGAAAGAGGGTCACCAAACCAACAACTGCCCATCACTACCGGAATTACGGAATTTGATTCCCCTCAATCAAACTCCCACAACACCCATCACTACTGCTAGTCCTACTTCTACCACCCAACCTTCCAGTAGTAAAGGGTTGAGGACCAAATTCGCGTGTGCTATCTGTTCCGAGTATGGCCATTACACTCATCATTGCCCAGCACTGCCACGTTTCCAGCAGACATTAGCTGCAGTACGCCAGAATTTCCAGAAAAACCCATGCCCTGCCACGTCCTCTACAACAAATCTCACTGACATTCATCATGTCACTACTTTAGTCAATGAACACATGATATGCCCTTGCTCTCTCTGCAATTCATTATCACATTTTACATACTAGTGTCCTATGATCCTAGAATATTGGCAATGCCAGTTTTCTTGGCGTCATCCACCTGCAAAGGCGGTCATTGACCTTACCACGCTGCTAGCGGATCGTCATATCATCTCTCCCAAACCGGAGGCACTTCCCATGCCTCCTTGGTTCTTAGATGACGTATCTAAGGATTTACCCCGTAACCCACCCAATTCTCCTACTCATTCCCCTGCAGAGACTCTCCATCCCACCACCACGGGTACCCCTCAATACCTCAATATATGGTTTATGTCGAGTGAACCCTCACCATCGTCTAGCATTACCCCCTCTATTTCTCCAGCAGGGGGCAATCACATTATCATTGAGATCACTCCTCATGACCCATTATATTCCCATCATTTCCAGTGCAACGAAGAAATATTGGAAGATCTACAATGCCCGGACTCTCCCTGGGATGCACTACATCATCGTGCTCTCTTCCTTCCGCAGGAAGCCCTCATGCCTCCTAGCCACAATCCTATTTATGCGGTGGAAACCAAAGATTTTATCCCATCAGGGACTATCAATTGGTTCAACAATCCTATTCCTGCACCTGACGCTTTCGAAGAAGGTAATCTAGCCAACATTTCCCCCACCATCAAAATTGACATTTCCATTAAAAAGGGCATCATCGAAGAAATCATCATTGGAGCTGCTTGCACTCCTCAAGAAATCACCGCATATAAAGCCGTCTTCCAGGAATACCAGGATATTTTTTCCTGGTCATACACAGAAATGCCTAGCCTCGATCCCTCTATCATCGAGCATCGCATTGACACTTGGCCTGACATCACACCAGTTCGCCAGAAACAGCGACCGCTGCACCCATCCAAGGCCACGGCTATCAAAGCCAAAATCGATAAATTGCGTATGGCCGTATTTATTTACCCAATCTCTTATACTTCATGGGTTTCCAACCCTGTACCCATCGACAAAAAATAGGGATCTATCCGCGTTTGCACCGACTTTCGCGATCTCAATAACGCATGTCCAAAGGACAACTTCCCAACGCCTTTCATCGATCAAATTATCGACAACTGCACCGGCCACGAGGCTCTCTCCTTTATGGATGGATTCTCAGGCTATAACCAAATTCAAATCCACCCAACCGATCAGTACAAAACCGCATTCATTACCTCGTGGGGTACTTTTGCATATCGTGTCATGCATTTCAGCTTAAATAATACTGGCGCAACTTTCCAGCGGGCCATGACATACATCTTTCATGATCTGGCTGCAATCATCCTCGCCTACTTGGACGACCTCACCGCTCGATCCAAGCAACGCACCCATCAACTCGATGATTTACGAATCATCTTTCAATGGTGTCGTCAGTACAACATTCGCTTGAACCCTCTCAAGTGTGTTTTCTACATCACCACCGGGCGCCTCCTCGGTTTTATCGTTTCCCAAAGCGGCATTACCGTAGACCCCCTTAAAGTCAAAGGCATCACTGAAATTCCACCTCCTCGGAATTTACGACAACTTCAGAGTCTACAGGGAAAAGCCAACTTTCTTAGATGCTTTGTTCCTGATTACGCCATCCGTGCACACGGTTTCCTTCGCTTATTGTGTCACGACATCCCTTTTCATTGGGATGATTATGCCCAATAGTCATTTGACGATCTTAAGGCAACACTTTCCAATGCACCTTTGATTAGCTCACCTAACTATAATCGCGACTACATCCTCTACGTATCAGCATCTGCTGTATTAGTAGCCGACGTCCTCGTCCATCTTGGAGATGACAATCGTGAACACGTCATTTACTATGTTACTAAGAACCTCTCAGGGCCACCCTTGAAGTATAAACACGAAGAGAAAATTGCTCTTACAGTCGTCCTCGCAGTCCAGAAACTGCGCCATTACATTTCCTTCGCACCACCAAGGTCATCGCAGATTCCAACCCTATGCAATATTTTGTCAACCGTCGCCAAGTCAATGGAAAATTCACTCGATGGATAGTTATCCTTCAGGAGTACGACCTCAAGTTCTCAACACCTAAGAGTAAGAAGGCCCTCGTTCTCGCCGAACTTGTCACGACCCTTCCCTCTGACACACCCAGTGCCCCTGTCAATACTGACTTTCCTAACGAACATCTCTTTTACATCGCTTTAGATGATCCTTGGTATGGAGACCTTCTCGTCTACCTACGAACTCAAAAGTTCGATAACCACTTATCACGAGATGATCGTCAGCGCATTCACCATCAGGTCCCCCGCTATCTTCTCATCGATGACATCCTATATCGGCGGGGCGTCGACACCATTCTTCGTCACTGCCTGACTATTGACGAGGCCGACAGAGTCTTAAACGACTGCCACAATGGTGCCTATGGGGGCCATCTTTCGGGCATCACCACGGCTCAAAAGATTATCCAGGCCGATTACTTTTGGCCCACCCTATTTCATGATTGCATTCATGCCGTGAAACGATGTGAGCAATGTCAGCTCTACGCCAACAAAACCTGTGCTCCCCCCGCTCTTCTTCACCCTATCATTACTGCAGGCCCCTTTTGTAAATGGGGCATCGACTTTATGACTTGTAATCCCCCCTCCAGCAATGGTCACAAATACATTATTGTCACCATCGATTACTTCACCAAATGGGCCGAAGCTATGCCCACTTTCAACAACACTACTGACACTGCAGCGCGTTTTTTCTTCAACCACGTCATATCCCGGTTCAGGGTACCACTCCAACTCATTTCCGACCACAGGAAACACTTCTAGAATGAGATCTTTGTCGAACTCCCATCTCGGTTAGGCTTCTCTCACAAGTTTGCCTCACCATACTATCCTCATTCAAACGGATAGGTCGAGGAAGTGAACAAAGTCCTCAAGACCATGTTGCAGCGAACGGTGAATAAACACAAAACCAATTGGCATCATATGTTATTTTCCATGCTATGGGATTATCGAACGACAGTAAAGACTGCTACAGGTTTCAAGCCATTTCATTTAGTCCATGGGGTCGAGTCAACTCTTCCCATCGAGTGCTAAATTCCCACCCTCCGCACTGCAATTGAGCTTTTACCTGACACTGCTCCAATGGAGCAGTGCTTGCTAAACTTGGAGTCTCTGGATGAGGATCGTCGATCCTCATTACAGAACAACGAGGTAGCTAAAAAATGATCCAAGGCTACCTTTGATCGCCATGTCAACCTTCGATCATTTCGCGAAGATGACCTAGTCCTGGCCTATGATATCGCCCATGATACCTTTGGCCACGGCAAATTCGAATCACTTTGGCATGGCCCTTACATCATCCAACATTGCCTCACCAAAGGCGCATACATCCTGGCCTCCCCCGAAGGCCTCTCTCTCAAAGAACCTGTCAATGGGTTATACCTTAAGAAATTTTATGCTTAAACGTAGTCATGCTACTTTAGGTTATTTTCTTTTCTAGCGTTTTTAATCTTTTTTCTCCCTCATCTAAAACTATCCTTTGTGCTATTGACAGATGACTCCTTGACCATCTTACCACATTGGTTATGCCAATGGCACCAGCCGTTGGACACAAAATCTCGCTTCGACTGCTTGGTCTCTCTACACCCCCTCACATGAAATGCTACATTCCAGCGGCATATGTTTGGGACCAGCAACCAACAACCAAGCCAAATACACTGTTGTCATTGGCCTCCTGACCGATGCCCAACATCATCATATTCGTCACCTTATCATTTTCCTCGACTCTCACCTAGTCGTTCTCCAACTCAACAATGTTTACCGTGTACGCGATCCGTGCCTCTTTCGCAAATACCTGCAGGTTAGATTATTATCTCGACATTTTGATTCCATTACATTTACACATATTCCAAGACAATTAAATCAAACGACTGATGAAATAGCTAACATGGTCTTAGATTGGCATATATCACATCAAGCTACACATACATAAACCTCTCATACATCCTATCACAGCATATAGATAGAATAGACATCATCATCATCAACAAACAACACATGTAAACAAAATCTAGATCTCAAAAGATATGTATACTCATATATATATATATATATATATATATATATATATATATCAGCCCCTCAGGCCATCCAAATGTTTACATATAAAAAATACATCGGCCCGCAGGCCAGTGCCACATCTCGGTACAAAAAACGGCTCACCAGCCTATCAAAAAGGTATACAATATACACATCATACATCACGATGCCTCTATCGCACCCCCAGCTGCTCCTCCCTCAGGAGGAGGTGGTGGCCCACCCCCACCTGCCCCAGGTGGTGGTGGTGGAACACCTGCAGGACCCTCCTGCCTTGGCGGCAGGCATCCACTAGTCATTGCGGCGAGCACAGCTGCTCGTCGCACTATACCCCGCCATGGTGGAGGTACTCCTATGCACTGCTTCAGGAACCCCTCATCTTGGATGCGGATCCACATGCCCTTAGGAACGTCCTGCAATACCATCTCCAAACGATGGCGTATGTCATCAAAGTCAACTCCGGCCGCCGCCGGAGGAGCGTGGGATGGCCCCGCACCAGGGTCATCGAATCGACGCCTCCTCACTGCCCTCCCGGGCCCTGCTGGGGGACCCACGGCCTCATCTCACCGACGCCTCTCTCCACTCGGTAGTCTCTCCGATTCCCACTGAACCGACGCTCTCTGAAACTCCACCTCGCACCCACGAGGTGCCACATCTGCACATGCACAAAAAAACAAACAATAGATCGCATCAGTATCTATCATCATGGACTGATATCTAACAACATAACATAAATCCAAAACATATACACATACTCAACATACCTCGATGGTCAAATACCTCCCCAGGAGGCAACACCATGTCCGGGTCTCCCCGGAAGTCCACCCGAGCATAGGGGTACCGAAGTATGACCTGCGACATCTGCCGCCAGATCTGTGTCGCCTGCACTGTAAAATAATTCCCACCTTCTCCACCACCGTGGCGAACCAAAACTATAGACCACTGCCTCAATCGTGGCTCTCGCGCCCCAAGCGCCTCTAAAAGAACCCATGGGCACAGGATCGACACCCTCTCCAGAAACCAAGCCACCAGGATAGAACCAAACACAAACTCCCTGGTACCTGTGGACCGACAACGGTCAAACTGCGTGATCATCCGCGCGTGTAGTGTCAACCACCACCACCCTCTCCAGCACCAGCAGCTAGCCACCACTGATCCGTTGGGTCGCAAGTGACCCATACACCCGAACAATCATCGTCGCTATGCAACGATTCACCAGGGAATCTATACCACTCACACTCACTACAGTCCCTGACATGTAGTTCTCACCTGAGAAATACCGTGCGGCGACTGTAGACAGGAGTGTATCTCTCAGCAGCACAGGCTCTACCGACAGAAGCATTCCCCGGAAGGGAAGCCCAGTCAAGAAATAGACATCCTCCACCGCAGTGAAGGGGATCTGCTCTCCTCGCACGAGGAAGCAATGCAGATCTGGACTCCACATCTGGAGCAAGAACTGCAGTAAGTACTCATGTACCCGTATCAACGGTCACTCAAAAAAATTTAGCAACCCAAAGGTTACTAAATCTGCTCGCACCTCAGGCCTGACATTTCCCATAGAATCTCGCAACTGCGACCAATCTCGCTCACGCCACCGAACTGCCATAATCACTGCTGGCCACCTGCACACAACACAGAGTCCTATATCATTGTATGCAACCACCAAATGCATCAAAAAGACTCATTTTTTCACCCTTCAACTTTTCCTCCTAGGCGTGGTTTTCCCACCCACAGGCGCGCACACGTGCGCACCTGTTCACTCTACAGGGGCGCACGTATGCGTGCCTATGTTTCTCACAGGCGCACACCAGAGCGCGCCTGTTCGTCATACAGGCAAACTCTAGTGCGCGCCTGTACAACCCACAGGCACGCTCTGGTGCACGCCTATTCACCCCATAGGCACGCTCTGGTGCGCGCCTATTTACCCCACAGGTGTGCCCGTTGGGCGCGCTTTAAATTCCTCTTCCCGCACACCAGTCCGCACATATTCAGTCGACAGGTGCACACTCATGCGCGCCTTCCACTAAATTTCCCGCACATGTGGGCCCACACCCTAGTCAAAATCCCCTAAAACCCCTTGTACGGCCCCCCGTACCTACCCTTCCCAAAAATTGGAAACCTATTTCTATGCAGGATGATCAGACCACTAACCTGATACTCGCACACTGTCAATCGGATACCTCATGCTCTCTGAATCACCCAATCTCCTTTGAATCTGCTCGTCCAGTCACTGTAGTAGTAGGTACAAATGAGGTGGCAATGTGGGCCCTACAGCTATATATAAGCCTTCTACCAAACTTCCACTCACCATTCCAGGAGCCCAAAGTGTCCATTTTTCGAACCGTCTTCAGCCACGAGATCAGCATCCTGCCACCTACATCATAGCTGTCCTTGGGTGACTTTTCATCCTAAGCCCCTGGGGCACCTTTTTTTCATATCATGTTCAGGTACACATGCACATTGTCACATTTATCTAATACATGCTCATATCTTAGATTGTCTTCAAATATTGTTCACTTTGGGTATTTGGTTATTCTATGTGCAGGTACGTGATCATCATCTCTCAACATCGTTCCTTGAAGTATATACTCAGCACTGGCATGTAGTCTCTCCCACTGTATTGCATTTACATTTCCAATCACACCCTCTGATATTGGCCTTTAGGATACCCATTTCCGGCTCTGCAGTACTCACACCTCTATTTTGCATCTTCGGTACCGGTACCCGGTAGCTTTCTTACCTAGGCCAATGCCACCTAAGTATGAAAAGTGGTTGCCCAAATTCAATGGAATTGATTCTATTGGTGCTGAAGAGCATATGAGCAGCTTCTGGTCGTTTTTCCAGCTTCACCCTATTGCCGATGATGCTGAAGATTTGGTCATGAAGCTCTTTTCAGCCACACTTTATGATGCTGCAAGACGTTGGTATCTCAGCCTGCCTGATGGAAGCATTAAAACCATGGACAAGATTGAAGAAGTCTTCCTTAAAAGATGGAGCATGAAAGAAGATCCAAATATGCTGCTTACTCGTCTGTATGGGATTGCTAAACGTGAGAATGAGACAATAAGAGAGTACCATACCAGNATGATGCTGCAAGACGTTGGTATCTCAGCCTGCCTGATGGAAGCATTAAAACCATGGACAAGCTTGAAGAAGTCTTCCTCAAAAGATGGAGCATGAAAGAAGATCCAAATATGCTTCTTACTCATCTGTATGGGATTGCTAAACGCAAGAATGAGACAATAAGAGAGTACCATACCAGATTTGAAGCTGCACTTCAGCGGGTTCCTCCAAGCCATAAGCCGAAGGATGATTATCGCGTGCATCTTTACACCAGGTCCTTCAATGGTCAATTGGGTTATCTTCTCAGAGACAAGAATCCTCAATCCATTCAAGAAGCTCAAGAAATTGCAACTAAGATTGAAGGAAATCTTTTGTCAGCTAAGATCGAGCCTTTTTCCAACCCAAGAGCAAATATGGATGTCAAGCAGAAAGCAGTCCACAATGCTGAGCCTTCTTCAGACCTGTGCAATATTATCAGCAAGCTACAAGTTTCAGTAGATGCCATCACGCTTCATCAGAAAGAGATGATGAACCAGATTGTGAAGCTTGAAAGGTCCCAGACCTAGGCACCAAGGCCTCCTTTCAAGGGGCCATTTCAGAGAGGGAATCAAAATCAGAAACCGAAGAATGACAATGAAGTCCCAAATACATTGGCATCTGCAAATGCCGTAGATGAAAATCCATGGTGCCTGGAGTGTTGTGAAGCACATTGGAGGAATGAATGTCCATTTTATGCTGACCAACAACAAGTCAATACCTTTGACTTCTTCTCGGACTGTCCTCAAATAAATATCACCAATGAAGAACATCAACAAGCTTTGAAAGAAGCAGCCCGAGCAGCAAGGTTAGCAATAATTAACAACTTGGATCCTGAATCACGAGAGAAATTGAAGAAGAAAGAAATCCAAGTGTATCAGAAGAGGAACCCAAGCCAATCTACAGATGGTCAATCAAAAACTTCTGAAGTTCCTCCTCCTAAGAAGACCAAAGCTGATCCTATTACTCTTGATTTTGACTTTGAAGGAGCTTTGGAAAAAATGAATGTGAATGTTCCTCTGAGAGAAGCTATTAAAATACCAACAATCAAACAGCGCTTCAACAATTTCTTTGCAGGAAAACCTGAACCTGAGGATCCTCCTATTATGTTGCAAGCCAACCATTTCAGAATTCATTATGGAGATAATCCTCCCTTCTTCATGACTCTTCAGATGAACAACAAGTATCTCAACAACTGCATGCTAGATACCGGTGTCGGAGCTAACATGATGTCT
>JZKD02S1628599.1:70280-82364 GCA_000966675.3 Picea glauca
TAGATATAATAAATGGGTAATTAGATATAATAAATGTAAGAGGACTTCTTAGAAGGTTCTACTTCTAGAAGATTCCTGCTCTAGAATGTTCTTAGGTGATGGTAGCACTATATAAGGGGTTCAAGCAATGTAATGAGACATGAAGAGAAGTATTGTATTTGTGAGTAGTAGCTCAATAGGAGGATGCCCCCTCGAAGAGGCATGTGAACAGGAGAGGATCCCTTCCATAATAGGATCCATTGTACGGTGTTTCCCTACCTCAAGAGATTGGTAATCATAAAGTGTGGTTTCTTCTATCTTGCTCTATGGATCTATTTTGTATTCAGTATTTGTGGTGATTATATTTGTAGATCTATTCAGGTTCTTCACAGTGTTATATTGGAATTTATCCCATCAAGTTACCATTACATATACATAACTCATCAAAAGTCTATCACAACATATAAATTAGACATCATAACCAAAAAATGTCAACACATGTGAACATCACAAAGATCCCAAAATGTATATCCATATATATATATATATATATATATATATATATATATATCGGTCAAATGTACCATCAATTTTTACAAAAAATAGTACATGTACAACATCCATAGGTAGCTGAACCACCTCACTCCTATAAATACAAAAATTGGTGTCCCAAACACCATATACAAAATGAGCTAGCAAGCCTATACAAAATACTATACAGGGGCACTCATGGCGCCTCTAAAGCTCCACCACCTGGTCCTCTTATGAGAGGAGCTACCCCACCAGCTAGGGGTCCCTTACGTCCTAGGAGAAGTCACCCAATGATAGTTGCACCCACTACAGTTTCTCTGTGGATCAAGGTCCGCCACTCCATCGGAAGGCCCACACATTGCTCCAGGACTGCCTCGTCCTAAATACGCGACCACATGCCATCGGGCACTCCCTGTAGTACCACCTAGAAACAATGATGAATATCCTCGACCTCTCCCCCGACCCTCGTCAAAGGAGCATGAGAATTACCTACACTAGAGTCGTCAAAACGATGTCTCCTTCCTTCTCTCTCATCATCATCCAGCCTCGCACCACCCTCATCCCACCACCGTCTCTCCCTAGCCCATGGCTCTCCCCGCGGTGGTCTCACTAGCCCCTGACGTGCTGGCTCTCTGACCATCTCAATCTCCCATCCATGCGGTCCTACATCTGCACACACAAAAAACAAATGATAGCATCAACATCCATCTATACACAAAGAACATGCTATATTATCTAAAAATCAAAACATCAAATAAATTCACATACCTCTACGGTCGAACACCTCTCCCGGGTGCAGTACCATCTCAGGGTCATCCTGAAAATCCACCCCACTATATGGAAACTGGAGTATGATATGTGGCATCTGATGCCACACCCACACAACCTTAGTCATAAAATAGTGGCCACCCTCCCCCCCACCATGGTGAACCAAAATCGTCGCCCACCATCTTAGTCATGGCTCTCGCATACCCAAGCATCTAATAAAACTCTCAGGCTCTCGCATAATACTCAGCTAAACCCCACTGATTTTCTAAGTCACGAGAGATCCAAACACTCTCACAATCATTGATGCCACACATCGATGCACCAGGGAATCCATTGCCCCAATCCTCACCACAGAACTGGACATCAATTCCTCTCCTGAACAATAGGTCTGGGCTAGGATAGCCAACTGCCCATCCCTGGGTACCACAGGCTCGACAGGTAGTAAGGTCCCTCGAAACAGAAGACCATTCAAAAAGTACACATCCTCTACCACAAAGAATGCTAGGTGCTCACCATGAACAATGAAACATTGTAGCTCTAGATTCCACATTGAAATCAGGAACTGCAGTAAGTACCCTTGTGCCCTCACTAGTGAGCACTCAAAAAAATTCAGCATCCCACAAGATTCCAAAGCACCACGTACTATCGGCTCCTCATATCTCACCGCCTCTCTCAGGCGTGCCCAGTCCCTCTCCCTCCAGTGGATCGACATCATCGACTAGTCGCTTGCATCCACACATACAATATTTGATCAGCCATCATAACTCATAAAACAACATAATCTCCAAAAAAAAAAAAGATTAGTTTATACACCCTTTAGCTTTGCCTCAAAAGCATGTATTTTTTCCCCATAGGCGCGCATGTTCACCCCACAGTCGCCCATTCATGCGCAACTGTTCACCCCATAGTTGCGCACTCATGTGTGACTGTCAGTGATACAGGGGCGCACCCATGCGACCCTTCCACACACACAAATGTGCATCCTAGTGCGCTTGTCCACTCCACAATTACGCACACACGCGCAACTGTCAAGAACACAGGCGCACATGGATGTGCTATTGTGCATTTCACAGGCATGCATCCCATGCATGCCTATTTTCCCCATTTGATCAACCCCATGTGCATCTCTCCAAATTATAGCCACGCACTCGTGCGTGCGAAATGCTTGATCGCCTGCACACTGGAGGCCCACCCTCACAAAAACCCCTTTTACGACCATTCGTACAAGCCCTACCCCACAAATAAATCCTACCTACTATGAAGGAGGATATGACCACTAATCTGAAGCTCACTGATCCTGAATCGGTTGGCTCGATCTCCTGGAATCTCCAAATCTTTCCTCAAACCTCTCATCAGTCCACTACTACAGCAGGTACAAATGAGGTGGCAATGTGGGCCCTACAACGATATATAGTCTATTTTTCCAAACTTCCATACTCCATTCTAGGAGCTCCGACTGTTCATTTTTCGATCCATCTTCATCCACGAGACTGGGATCTCACCACCTACATAGTCACACTCCCTGAGCCACCATCCATCCTTGGCCCTCAGGGAGCATTTTTCTCACATCATGCCCAGGTACGCATGCTTACGTTCAAAATTATCAAATAACTATTATATGTTCTTTATCTTCAGATATTGTTCACATCGGGTATTTGATTTTCATGTGTGTAGGTACGTGGTCACCACAAATCAGCACGACCCTTTTAGGTATAATATCACTTCTGGCATGTAATCGTTCCCTTTGAATATCAATTGAATCTCCCAGTCACACCCTCCAATATTTTCCTCTAAGGTCCCCCCATCCGGATCTACAGTACTAACACCTCCGTTTCATTTCAGTACTGTCAACCGGTAGCACTCTCTCCCACATGAGTTGTCCCCATTATAGTCCCGTCTGGCACTTTTACACTCATGCTGTTTTCATCCCTTAGGGCTAGGAGTCCTCATATTCTTTGCATTCCCAAGAATTAACCGCATGCTCCTTCTCCTCTTTTTTCTAACCTCCCCATAATGGATGCCCATGTAATCTCATCACTATTCACATTTTGACTGCACCTTCATAGTATCATTATCCCTCCATCTCATCCACCATCAGTTTTCCCATTTGCATATTATCCTCCATTCATTTTACCTCTTACAGAAACCCACCTATAGGGCCCCCACCCTCCACCTATTTTTAACGCAACTTGCACCCTCACAGGCCAAGACATATTACACTGGGGCACCTGTTTTTGTATCTGTACACTCATCCCCAATTATTCTTTATTCATTTGGTAATTGTACAAAGCCTTGGTCTCCATCCATTACATAGTTTTTTGGCATCACCTTTGGCGACCTTCCTTTTCCAACGAAAGAAACCCATCACCCTTGGTTGGGGAATTCATTACCTTCTACTCCTATTCACATCGTCCATAAATCCTGAGTCTCCCACAGTCCATGTACCCCTGATCTATGAGTTTGTCCACTTTGTCATGCCTCTGCCATAATTTGACCCTAATCTAGTCGTCCCCCTGACGCTAGGTTTAGTTCCATGGTTGTTGCCACTTATCCTTCACAAATATCCCCAACCAAGGGCAGTATTTAGTCTCCCCGTATCTTGACTACGTCCATGTTCCTCATCAGTTCCTGATTTTATCTCATAGATTTCATGGAGCCCTTTTCTTCTTGGAGTCACGTCTCCCTTTCTGTCGACATCAACACAGTTTCCAGAAGGGTGACAGTATCTTGTCTCTCCTTACCTTTATAATGAGGAGTCTCAGACGGGACAAAGAGAACCATCATTTCTCTCTACTGTCATTGACCCCCACAACATTCAACTTCAACACTTTATCATGTTGCGGTGGGTCTTACTTTGCGACTATTGCATTTTTTTTTATATTTGCCGAAGACCTCTGAAATTTGATAAAATATCAATGCTTGTGTATCATCGACACTTCTTATAGGTGCCATCGCCTCTTTTCAGAGTTTGTTTACCATCAAAATTGTCCTCTGCTATTATCAACACACCCCTAAGGGCACTGCAATCATCTACACCAACACACAACTTCAGTTACTGTATTACACATTTTTGAATTACATGACACAAGCATGGGACATGCTCGCCTCATTTGTACACAGTTTTATTTTTTCACACCTTGCGAAAGGTTTGGGTCCTACTGGTTCCCCTCTCTCTCCAATGGGTCGCTCTTGAAATTCCCCTCAACACTCTTCCTTACAAAGGTGCTCTTAGTAGAAGAAACATTGATGTATTTCAGTTATACGTATGCTCCTAACCTCACACATCAGGGGGCATCTATTATCACTGGAATTTCATTCGCAAATGGTTACATGAATCCAACATCTTCAAACACCCATTAGTTCATCCATGGCCCAAAAAATATATTTCCAAAGGGCACAAAACTATAAAACTGGTTAAAAAATCAGCATGCACTAAGGATACAAAGGTAGAGCATGCACGTGTGACAGTTGAATAATGTCGGAAAAGTGCATATGCGCCCGATGCGCGACTGTTGACACAAAAATCCACGCACACCTTAGAACGACGCATTTATGATTTTGGTTAGCCTTCCACCCACTTCTGCTTCATCTCCCATGTCGATTTGACACCCAAATCCGAGCTGAATCTGAGTGGGGGGCTGGTCAAAGACCTAAGGGTGCCCTAAAGAACCCCTTGTTCACACTAAAGATTGGTTGAATAATGCCTCAAAGATTTGCTATAAAAATAGGCCATGGGTGCACTATATTTTCAAGGAATTCATTTGTATTGTTATGCTGCCTATATTCTCTTGGAGAATCCTCTTTTCTCATCAAGAGCATACAAGAACCGTCTCATTTAGCCATTCATATCACCTCTTGAGTGAATGAGCTTTGGATTTCTTCACCATTTCCTTCAAGTTTTGATATTTGTAAGAAGAGCTCAATCTTTGGGGGTTCAAGAGCCCTCCCTTGGAGGAAGAGGGGACCCATAAGTCTCCCTTTCTCTTTGGTGTTTTCCCACTAATACAACTTATCCATTGGTGGCATACATGCTATTTATTTTCTTTGTTCTATTTCTCTTATGCACTCTAGTTTAATTTCTTTTATGGTTATTAGTTTAGTTTGTTTATTTCTTATGCTTGATGTTTCTAACTCTTGCATTCACTACTGTCTTGTCCAGTTAACTTAATTGGACTTGTAAGAATTCTTATTTTTCTCATCTAGGTGACCAAAGGGATGCAACAACAAGGTTGAAGTCAAGTACATGCCACCAGTACCAGATAATATGAAGCACTGGAAAGTTTTCGAAAATGACAAGCAGATATAAAGCTTCCTCAAAATGGAAAATGAGTTTGAGAATTTAAACATCGATGATGAATACTGTGACGATGAGGTAGATGCATCTACTTTCAAGAAAGAAGGATACTTCAACAACCAAATTGTAGGAAAATATATTGTACAGTTGAAAAGCAACATCATTCCCAAAGTTCTTGTACCATTAGAGAAACTTTTTTATAATAATGACGTGGTCAGAAGTCCAAAGATTATGGTGAATGAAGGAGATATGGAAGATTGTAATATTGGGACTCCATAATATCCAAATATCATTAAGGTGTCCAGAAATCTCATCCCTAAAGTCGAAGAGAGGTATGTAAAATTAATGAAGGAATTCTTTGATGTCTTTGCTTGGAGCTATGATGAGCTGAAATTTTATGATACTAGTATAATCCAGCATGTTATCCCAATAAAGGAAGATCACAAGCCATTCAAATAGAAATTAAGAAGAATAAACCCTCTATTGTTACCATTGATAGAGAAAGAAGTAAAGAAACTGTTTGAAGAAAAAATCATAGTGTCCCTGAGGTTTTCCAGATGGGTGGCCAACCTAGTGCCAGTTAGAAAAAAGAGTGGAGAAATCAGGTTGTGCGTGGATTTCAGGAACCTGAATAAGGTATCTCTTAAGGACAACTACCCATTGCCCAAAATGGATCATATTTTATAGAAGGTGGTGGGCTCTCAGAAAATGTCAATGTTAGATGGTTTCTTAGGATACAACCAGATCATGGTACATCCTGATGATCAAGAAAAGATGACGTTCACTACACCATGGGGAACATTCATGTAACCAAAATGCATTTGGTCTTATGAATGCAGGGGCAACGTTTCAAAGAGCTATGGACATAGCTTTTGCTGATGAAAAAGAGAAATTTATTGTTATATACCTCAATTACATTACCGTGTATTCTGCCTCAGATGAAGAACATATCAAACATCTCAGGAGGGCGTTTGAAAAGTGCAGGAAATTTGGTATATCATTGAATCCGAAAAATTCAAATTTTTCCATGGAAGAAGGAAATCTCTTAGGGAACATTATTTCAAAGGAAGGGATAAAAGTAGACCCCAATAGAGTTGAGGGGATATTGAAAATTGGCATACCCAGAAGCAAAAAGGAAGTACAATCCTTCCTGGGCAAAGTGAATTTCCTAAGGAGATTCATTCCTAATTTGGCTAAAATCATAAAACATATTACCAATCTGCTAAAGAAGGGAAATGAAATCAAGTGGATCCCTGAGGCTAGAAAATCTTTTGAAGACATCAAAGTGGAGTTGACAAAGGCTCCTGTACTGGATAGTCCCCATTTTGAGAAATATTTCATACTATTCTCCTTCTCTTTAGAACACACAATTGCAGGTGTGCTAATCTAGAAAGATGACCAAAATTTTGAGAATCCAATAGCGTATTACATCAAGACATTGAGAGATGCTCCTTTAAAATATGACATCATGGAGAAGAAAGCATATGCTTTAGTCAAGGCATTAAAATAATTCAGGGTTTACATTCTACATTCACATACCACTGCTTATGTTCCCAATAACTCAGTGAAGGACATCTTGACGCAGCCCGATCCTGAAGGAAAGAGGGGAAAATGGATAGAAGTATTGTTAGAATATGACTTGGATATTAAACCCACCAAGTTGATCAAAGGACATGGACTTGCTAGACTGATGGCACAAACAAACTGTGAACTCTTGGGAATAAACTTCACTGCATATCTATCAGAAAATACATGAGAGGAAGAAAGGGCGACTCCACAAATATCTTATAAATTTCTTGAATCTACATGGTATGTAGATATCATCTTTGTGTTGAAAATTTTTTAGGCTCCTCCTAAATACAGTAAAACAAAAGCCAGATTCTTGAAACTAAAGGAAACAAAGTTTTGTATAGTAAATGAATTGTTGTACTGGAAGGATCCAAGGGGAATTTTATTGAGTTGTTTGATAGAAGAATAAGCAGAGAAAACCATCAGAGAGTTCCATAAAGGTGACTGTGGAGGTCATCATTATTGGAAGACAACTGTGCACAAAATTATGAGGGTTGTATTTTATTAGCCGAGCATTTTTCCTGATGTGTATAAAGAGGTTTCAAAATGCCATGAATGTCAAATATTCGATGGGAAAGGAAAATCACAGTCTCTACCTTTAAATCTTATTTCAGTGGAAGCTCCTTTCAGATAGTGGGGCCTTCATTTTATAGGGGAAATCCATCCACAATATTCTTCCCAACACAAATGGATCCTGACAGCGACCAATTATTTCACTAAGTGGATTGTGGCAGGTCCCACCAGAGAAGCTACAAATGATTTCATCATTCGATTCTTAGAAGATAATATTCTGTCCCAATTTGTATGCCCAATCAAAATTATAACAGACAATGCAACGACCTTCGAGTCTAAGAAATTGGAGAGATTTTGCAATGATTACAACATCACCCTTGGTCATTCCACATCATATTATGCTCAAGGGAATGGGTTGGCCAAGTATTTGAATAAAAATGCTTGGGACAAAAAGATCACCCACGCACTGTGGGATGACAGGATATCCCCAAAGAGATTTATTGCCATGTCTCCTTTCTAGATCGTTTATGATACAAAATCTATTTTCCCTACTGCATTGGGATTGTCGGTAATGAAGTTGCTACAGGACCAAGAGGAAGAAACATACGCTAGTAGGAGAAGAGATGATGAGATCATCAACATACAACAAACCAGAGAAAAGGCCTTTCATAATGCCCAGCTACGCCAAGACAAGATCAAAGAGGCTTTCGATAGACATACCAAGCTGGATGACTTCAAATCTGAAGATTGGGTACTAAAATGCGACGCCAAAAACGAGGATAAAGGAAAACATGGGAAATTTGATCACCTATGGTTGGGCCCGTTCAAAATTGCATCTTATCGTGGGAGCAATGCGTACTTATTACAGGAGAGTAATGGATAGATCGTCGGAGGATGGCCTGTGAATGGTAGGTTTCTCAAACATTACATTGTTTGAAAAATCATCACCCTACCATTCATTGTACATAATCGTTTTGTATTTTTTATTTGAGCATGAAAAGTTGCAATAAAAGCAGCGTAGTTGAAGCTTGAGGTGAAGTCCCTGAGATATGCTGGGCAGATTTTAAGTTTTTGAATATGGATCAATGGATTCAAATCACACTAATAGACCACAACCCAATGGGTAGTCACTTAGTCTTCAGTTATTTTCTACCTCACAGAGAGGATAGCATCCCCAATTGGAGGCTATGTTATCATCATAACAATTTTCAGATCAAGATCTAGGTTTCAGAGATTCAGCGAAAAGACACATCGCTATGGAAGTGTCATAGTTTGGAGGATAAGGTATTATATGGTAGAATGAGGACAAATATAGTGGAGGCGTGAAAGGTATGACTCGACGGGCCATCGATCTTGAGGCATCCAGGATCAATGACTAAGACACATATCGGGGAATGAAATAGAACAGAAGATAATTATTTGAAGGCGGCCCGGGGAAAACCACCATGGTTTCGTTCATGGACACATGGAACCTCTAGAGGTACATCGGGGCGAAAATAAGTCTACCTAAAACCGTTTTCTCCAGTCCCCGATATCGAAAGTTGCTTGGGAACAATGAATCGTAGATATTAAAGAGATCTAGATCAATGGATGAAACTTATATTGACGATTGAAGTAGCACAAGGATTAATCATTGGAATGCGGGTCGGGGAAAACCACCATGGTTTCGTTCATGGACGCGTGGCGCTTCTAGAGGTACATCGGGGTGAAAAGAGGTCTACCTTAAAACCATTCTCTCCAACCCCCGATGTCGATAGGCACATATAAAAGGAGGGTCCATAACATTATTTTATGATACTTTGGAACATTCAAACGTTTAAAATTTGGCACAAACCATCTATTCGAAACTCAAGCCCAAAGTTGGATCAAATTTGTGTTTTCCTCGCCACTTAATAGGTATTTTTCACCATGGTCACTAATCTTGTCATTTTATCCATGAATGAACAAGACATCGCCTCTAGAGAAGAAGCCCTAATTGATAGGGACTTCGACGTTTTCAACACATAGATAGCAGTCTCACCCATTTCTGCGTCCCGATCGAATTTGTTAGACAATGTTGGAATGCGCATACCTTTCCTCGAAGCAACTCAAGCATCCAATACCCCTTACATTGTAGAATTCATCTTTCCTTTCCTTGAGTTCGTAAGCTGGTGTGTAGAGTGGTATTCTCAGGAAGAAAGAGTCATTTTGAATAAATTAGGGTCAGAGGTTTTACATGAAATAGACAGTCTGTCACTTCGACACACCCTTAGTATACCAAAATCCTCCCACACAGTATCTGAGCCCTTCAAGGAGGAGAAAATGATCACAATTTATAGAGAATTCCCATCAAAACTAAAAACCTTGTTTCTGCAAACCATTTTCAAACCTAAACACCATTCCAAGAGTTTGTCATTGCCTTCTAGTGTAAGCGTCATGGTCATCGAAGTCCAGTGGGCTTGTTCTCTGCTTAGTCAAATTTTAGGGTTGGATAGTGACACGTTTGTGGTATAAGTCATGTTAGGTTTCCTGTTGAACTTCTTTATGTTAGGGTCTGGTTAGTCGGTCTGTGTCAATTTTGAAAAATTTATAGCTGACAATATGCATCAACAACTGGTAAACTTCAATTCATTGAGACACTTCAGATACTACACGCACTTGCTGAGAATGTTCCTGGAATCTAACAAAACCAAATTTCGTGAGACTGCATTTATTTCAACTAAATGTAAAAGTATAACCATGCTTATTTTCAACAATAAGATTATGTCTAGGGTGTATAGTCTTATCTTCGGTTTAGACCTGCCAAGGGTTCTTGAGGAAATGAAAATCTCTTTACAACCAAATCTAGAGAGCAGGGTAGGAGATTGGATGTTATTCATATAATCTACTGTGATTTGGGTATATGGATATCAAGAAGGACCTTACCTTTTACCAGTCTTTCTGACTCCCAGAATATTTTCTTTGGAGTTCATCAGACAAAGGATCATCTCAGAGACAGAGCATTTTTTGAAAGCACACAAGGCTTCTAACTTAAAATTTCCTTTCATAATAGGACCTTTTGTGGTAAAGAACAAGTCCCATTTTCCTTAGATCCAATCCAAACTCAGTGAATTTGGGTTCACACAATTGAAAGGGAGGAAATATGATCTGCATCAGATCATATCAAAAATAATATTGGAGAGAAGACAAGGCCCCTATGAACATGAGCATGTTGAAGGATTTGATAAGCTAGCTAATCTAGAAACTTGTGTAGATATGGAGGTCACTTTGTAGCATGATTAGACAAAACAAATAGAACCAACCCCTCAGAAGAAACTAGCACAGAAACCTTCCCCTAGGTTGGTTGTCAAAGCTCCCAAGATGAGTGTTTACAATAAGAGGAGCAGTTTAGAGGCCCTGGGTGCCAGTAGTCAGCAAGATATTCCTAAGAAAATGAAAATTACACCATCTTCTCAAGTGGTTGACCTAAAAGAAGAAGAACCCAAAGAGAAAAAGAGCATGGAGGTGGTGGAAAGTGATAGAAAGAATGAAGAAGTTGGTATAGAAAGCATGCCACAAAGTGAGAGCAACACAAGGGTTTTCAGCAGCAAGAA
Source organism: Picea glauca (assembly GCA_000966675.3). Classification (NCBI taxonomy): domain Eukaryota; kingdom Viridiplantae; phylum Streptophyta; class Pinopsida; order Pinales; family Pinaceae; genus Picea; species Picea glauca. Next base: position 81,507 of record JZKD02S1628599.1, read on the forward strand.
ACACATATTTAGCAAGACACCTGGGGTCATTTATCAATCCAAAGAAGACTTGATGAACCAATATGTTGTAAAAGGAATTATTGCCAACAATGAGATAAGAGATCTGTTTACCGAAGTAGAGAAGATATCCCAGCATAAAACGTTTATGTTCTCAGTCAGAGATGTGGAAAGAAAGACGTTTATTATAGCAATAGCAAATGATGATAAAGTTTCTGAAATCAAGATGCACTATGAGAATATTGGTGCCCTAGACAAAGTAAAGTTTCACAAGAATGCTAGTGACATGCTATATTCAGACTACCTAAGTTTAAGTCTGAAAGTTTCAATATTCACAATACATGCACTCAAACTAGATGGACAATTGAAACAGGAAAAGGCATCCAACAAAGCCTGGTTGACACAGGTCAAAAGGTTAGAATCTTAAGGCCCTCAAGGGGTAAAGGATTCTTTGGATGATAAATATAAGATAATCCAAGGTCTGAAGAAGAAGTTAAAGATGTCCCCTACTGAACATCAACAGGCAACAGAACTAGTTTCTCTAGAGCAAGAAAAGGAAACATTCTGACAAGAAGCACTTAACTACAAAGATAAAGTGTTGCAGTTAGAAAAAGAGAAAGAGAATTGGTCACAAGAACAGGTAGTAACATCAGATATGGCTGCCATCGTACCTGATAATATAGAGGCTGGATCAAGCACTGAGGGGTTGGTTCAAGCTATGTCCCAAGTAATCTTAAAACCATGGGAGATCAAGGGCCTCAAAGAGGTCATATAAAAGTTGAAACAAGAAATGAAAGTGAAATATGCGAAGATGGATCAACTCCACAGAGATAATCAATATTTGAAAGAGAGAGTGAGCAA
>JZKD02S1628599.1:91843-102679 GCA_000966675.3 Picea glauca
CACTAGAAGGAAGCACCAACTCCCTGGTTTCTCTAGCACCCACTAGAAGGAAGCACCAACTCCCTAAGTGTTCCAGCACCAACTGGATGGAAGCACCAACTTCCAGTCACACATGAACCAACTTGTATAACAGAGAACAACAATTCTCCCTTGCACCACCCTGCCACCCTTGTTTCTCTGGCTGCAACCAGATGAAAGCTACAACTCCCTGTGTTCAAGCACCCACTTGAACCTCTGAGGACAACAATCCTCCCTAGAACCTCCCTACCACCCTCAAATATCAATCTTTGCTATTAAGCATTATTACAGAGATATAAAGTTCTTCAATGGCTTACTGGTCTCATCATTGTTCTGCTACACTGCGCTGCTCTGTCTGCATCAGTGTCTTCTACACACTCCTTGTGCTTTCTTTTCTTTTGCCTTTTATTCTCTCTGTGCCATGTCCATTCCATGCACCATTCCCCTTATGTACATTTCTTCTGCTTCACTCTGCCTCCTTCTTCACACCTCAATCACACCCCGCAACAACCACCCCGATATCTTCTTTGTTCACCATTCTTATCATCTCTGTGCTCCTCGTCCATGAAATCTCCGTCAAACTCCTCATGTCGAGTACTCTACTTGATCATCATTGCAAATCTTCAGCTTCTCTCGTGGTTCCACCCACATGTCCAGCATCACTGGGTGTTATGATGCGATTTCTCAACCTGTCTGGGAGTTGATACTCTTCGTCTCCTCTATCATATTCAAGCTAATCCTCTCTGTTGTAGTTGTAAGCTTCAACGCCCATCCATCTGTCAATCACCTCTAAGAATAGTATTCAATCACTGGAAGATGCCTTGAGCCTCTTCATCTTCTCTAGCAATCATCCACGGGCCTCTTGAATTCCTCTGGTAGAAACCATTAGTCGATTCTGGCAGTTACACTGTGAAGTGCAATAGTATCCCTCCGATCATATTCAAGTTTATCTGCACCGTTGGATGGAGTTCATAGGGTCTTGCGTTTAATTCGACGTTTCGACATTTCAGAATTTCGACATTCTTGTGGGGAAGAGTCTTGATTCTCCATGTCCCAAAATCCGAAATGGAGCTTGTATCTTCGAGCTCTTCTCTATAGCTCTTCGACGATGTGACCTCCGAAGGTGACCAAGTCTTACACCAAAAATGTGTTTTCACATTTTGGATTTCGACATTTCGCATTTCAGAATTTCGGGACTCCTTTGATGAAGAGTCTCAACTCTTGACTCTTCCAACTCCCGGTATCCGAACCTCCGAAATGGATTCGGATCAATGGTCCACACTCTTGATGATTCGACGGTCTAGATCTCTTCGTGATTTCTCATATCGCAATTTCAGCATTCTTGATGTGAGAGTTCTTGACAACTCCAAGTCCCAGTATCTGAAACTCTGAAATCGATTCAGATCAACGACATTTCAGAAATTCACATTTTGTCGTTTCGGGACTCCTATGGTGAAGAGTCTCAGCGCTTAACTCCTCAAACTCCCGGTATCCGAAGCTTCGAAATGGAGTCGGATCAAAGATTCGGTATTTCGTTGTTTCGCATTTCGGCGATTCGACATTTCAAAACTTCTATGGTGAAGTGTTTTGACACTTCAACTCTCGGTATCTGAGACTATGAAATTGAGTTATTTCCTGGTCTATTAAGCTCTTTGTTGATGTGCTTATTCAGGATTTTGGCATTTCACATTTCGACGATTCGACATTTCGTCACTCCTGTGATGAAGTGTTTCGAAACTTCAACTCCCGGTATCCGAGACCCCGAAATGGAGTTATTTCCCGGTCTGCGACATTCTTTGTTGGTGTGCCTATTTCAAGATTTTGGCGTTTCGCATTTCGCGATTCTGGGACTCCTGTAGTAAGAGTTCTTACATCCCCAACTCCTGGTATCTAAAATCCCGGTATCCAAAACTGTCTCCTGCTTTCGGGATTTCGATGTTTCGCATTTTGTGATTCTGGGTCTCTTGTGGTGAGGTGTTTTGACACTTCAACTCCCGGTATCCGGAACTGTCTCCTGCTTTCAGGATTTCAGCGTTTTGCATTTTGCAATTCCAGGACTTTTCGTGAGTGTCCTTGACACCTCCACCTCCCGGTATCCGAAACTCCGAAATGGAGTCGGATCAATTTATCCCTGATATTCCTTGCCTACCTGTAAACCATCAAATGATCAAGAACACTCTTGCACTCTACGTGAACCTCTGCACTTATCCTCCTAAGCTTACATTGTCCCTGTTTTGTCATCGCTGCATACTCTGAACTTGCCATCAATGACAAACACACCTGCCTGAAAACATGCCAACACTATTGTTAATGAAGTATTAGCCAAGAAACCCTCAGAATGGGCCCAAAATGACATGACTTGCTAAATTCTATGCCTACTGCTAATCTTCAACTATTGGGGTAAAGGACATAACTGCATTGATCATTTGCGCTAAGAGGATCATCACCAAGAACAACCTGCTCAAATCAGTTCAGAACAAAGCTATACAAATGCATCACAATATACAGGAGTTTAAAGATACATTCGAATAATTTTTTATCAAGGGCCTCCCATCATTTTGGGATGGCAAGGGTTCATTGTACAATCAAGAAGACTACAAATTTCTCCTCACTCAGTGCAGGATGGACCATTCCAAATTTGAAGCCATGGATGAAAGTTTGAAAGGCCCAAGTCTGGTAGAGTATTTGGCTACAAAATTTGAAATTTTGAATAAATTTAAAATAGTGAAGGTGGGCTTGCCGACTATGCCCTACACCACATGCATTGACCTAGATATTTTGATTAAAGAGAAGATGGATTACGAAATTCCCTCTGACTCAAAATGGAAGGAAATCGTGCGGCTAGGTAAGACGAAATGAAATTTCCCCGATACTAGTAAATGATCTTTAGGTGTCATCAAATTTGTAGATTTGATAGAATATCAAAGCAAGACAGATGTTGTAAAGGAAGCTGGGCAGTCAGAGAAATCCGTTCCTAGTTTTGAAACGTCTTTTTGAGTAATCATTGTAAAACGATTCATATACAGAGACTGTCAGTTGAAATTGTTTTAATCTATTTTAGAAGTTGAAACATTTCAGTTTCAGCCATTATAATCAAGTTGTATAAATACTGGGATACTTGAATGAATTAATGTTGGCAGAAGTGCAAGATCACCTTTTGGTTGTTTCAAACTCTATTTGTAATTTTTTGAAGCTGAATTGAATATAAATGTAGAATATTTTGAAGTCTCTATGAAAAGATTCTAAAGGGTGGTGATATGATCTTTGTTTACCTTCATCGTATAAATTTTATGTGACCTATCATTTCATTTACATCTTCTTCTGTTTAATTTGGATAGTTAAAGGCCCATAATTCATCTTATGATGCTCTTGGCTTAAGCAATTTAAACTGCATGATTGTCTTCTTAAATAATTCAGAATTCATTTCAATAATGCTCTGATGCAGTTATTTGTTTCCTTTATCCTCCTACACTCTATTTAAATTCAAGAATAACTCAGATTCATTGCCTCATTTAGCCTTTATCCTCTAGAGAGTTCTATCAGCTGAGAATTGTTTTCGTTCTCTTTCAGAATTTTGACTCCATATCCATGAGTGTTCCTCCTCTTCTTTTCTAGAAATTTTATTAAAAACCTCCAAAACAAACCAAATCTAGCCACCAATTCCTAAAGAAATATCAAGTGACACGAGAGAGCCCTCTCTGAGTTGAGAAGGCTAGTGTTTCAGCTCTAAAGTAGGTTGAAACAATTACCTGTGTCATTTTTTTATCAGCCAAAACAAATTTACAGAGTTCTAACAGGATCTAGAGGTAAGTGCATGAACTTTAATCCTTTGGGAGTACACAGGGTAAATAACTTGTGAAACCCAAGTTCACAAATTAATATCAACCATAGGATTACGAAGAGATGAGGACCATCGATCTGATGCAAGGATATTTCAGGAAATAGGGAGTCTAAAGCATGGAGGAAGTTATTCTTTGATATCACGAAACGCGAAATCCCGAAACATGAAGGAGAAATCAGGACAGTCGGATCACATGGATTGTGGGCAATTGATCTGACGTAAGTGGAGCCTAGATTTCATATTTTAGAAATCGGGAGGACAAGAAAACAAATATTTCGGAGACGCAAAATGTGAAACTGTGAAGCGCTCGAGTGGTTGGCCCCAAGTCATAGTGAGGGGTCACATCACCAAAGATTAAGGGAGGACCTAACATGAGCTAGGCCCCACTTCGGAAGTTCAGAGATCAGATGATTGGGAGTTGGATCGCATGCAAAGACCCAAATCACGATCTCGCGAAGCACCTTTTTGTTAAGAGCGTGGTATTATCCAGTGGTCACATGGAAGAGGGGGCTTAGCCAGAGAAGAGCTAGCGCCCGTTAGACGTTGAAATTTGAATAACGCTCAGGAGAGGGTCCGTGGGTTTCATACGACCTATGCATTTGGAGAAAGGACCTATGTAATTGATCTTGGGGTCTAGAAGAGACCCAAAGAGTCGATCTGACTCAATATCTTGATCGATCCTTGACTGGGAGGTCATCAACCTCGAGGGGAGAAGGGGGGTTCTGCATCATACACCCTGCGTACTGGTTTCTTCTTGCAGATTCTTTTTCCCTTGTGGGGATGGTACTCCCCCCTCTCACTCATTTTCCTACTCTGGTTCCATCTCCAGGCCCTTCTGTGTGGATTCCATGGTTGGTTCTGCTCCCTGTGGCCCTTTTTCTATACTCATGTCGGGTTTCATTTGCATGGCATCCTCTCCCAGTTGTTTGGGATCCTATGTGGACTCTTGTTCCTCCTCCACATGTAAGGTGGTTTTCTTGTATTTTGGTGTGTGGATTTTGTCCAAATCCACCATTGTCAGCATCTCACTAGTTCAACCTTATGGTCCCTATGTAGTACTCTGGGTGCTTCACCCAGTTCTGCTTGGTGCTCCAACTCGCGGTGGTGACATAGTGGTTAGATTCAATCGAAAAACTCTCAATTCATTGGTTAATAGAAAAATTACACACTTCAATCATTATTCCGCTTGAATTGATGTTTTTCTCCTTAGCCAAAATCACAATGGGCCAGTTTTCTCCCCTCTTTCCGACTTTATAGCATGTCGGGGAAATGCTAGGTGTGTCGCACTAATGCTTGCTGCTTTTTCCCCTTTTCGTTACACTTCCTCCGCATGGTACCTTTTTACTCATTGAACCAATATTCTGCGCGCCATGTTTTTCAAATGATTTTTTTCTTGCTGAACCCCATTCTGTTTTTCCCAGTCCTGTTCTGTCGTGGTTCTCCATGTGCGTTGAATTATTATCTCTCTCTTTTTTTATAGTAACTTTCTAAATGTTAGGAGGTTGACTGTCCCTATACAACTTCAGTTGACTCCCATTGATAATTCCTCTGAATTTTGTACCTCCTAAATATTTGAATTGTACAACTCCTCCATCTGTGACAGTCTTTACTTCATATGGTCCCAACCAATGTACTCTGAATTTTTCTAGGTGCTGAAGAAATTCAATTTCGTACACTAAGACTAGGTATCCTTCTTTGAAACTCTTCCTTTTTATATGTCTTTCATGCCAAGATTTGTCCCTTACTTTATGTACTTCTTGGTGAAATCCTTCTAGGATTCTATATTCTTCCATCTCCAACAACTGACTTAGCCTTTCTTGAACTGTGTCACATTTTTTCATGTTGGTGATTGTTGCTATGCACATGCTAGGGACCAAAAATTCTAATGGAACCACTGCTTCTTGTCCATACACCAACCTGAATGGTGTCTGTCCTGTCAAATTTTTGCATGTATTCCTATACACCCATAGTACTATTAGTACCTTCAAGTCCCAATCGTCCCTGTTGATGTTTCATATCTTTGTCAATGCATTCTCTAGGATATTATTAAATGCTTCCACTATTCCATTTTCTTGAGCATGATATGGTGTACTCTTTTGATGATAGACTTCAAACTCCTCGGTCATATCCCTAATAGTATTGTTAATGAAGTGAGTGCCTTGGTCACTCATCAGAATCCTTGGACATCCAAATCTAGTGATCACTTGTTCAAACAAGAAGTGCGTTGATGTCTCTGTGCTACAATATTTTACCGATGCTACTTCTTCCCATCTTGTTAGATACTCTGTCACAGTAATGATATACCTTTCTCCTAACCTCTTCGTTGGTGGGTTAATTGGTCCTACAAAGTATATTTCCCATTTGTTAAATACCTGCAAGGTTACTTATGGTCTTAGGGGCATCTCATCTTGTCTATTAGGTCTACCAACCCTCTGACATATGTCACATCTCTGGAAGTAGTTCTTTGCATCTTTGTGAACGGTCATCCATCATAGTCCTGTGTGCATTACCTTTTGTGCAGTATCTTTGCCTGCATAATGTCCTCCTGCTATTCCCTCATGGGGCTCTGCTAAAATTCTAGGTCTTTCATGTTCTAATACACATATTCTCAAGATGCTATATTCACCCATATTATATAAGTGTCCTACAATCAATTGATAGTTTGTCACTTGGACTACCAGATTTTTCTTCTACACAGTGTTCAATTCTTGTGGCTCGGTCCGTGTACTCAAGTATTGAATGATATCAACAAAGTATTTACCAACTATTTGGACTGAAAATAATTGTGCATCAGGGAAGTTGTCCTCTAAGTTTGTAGGTTCCTCTCCACTAGTGATCCTTGATAGGTGATCGGGTCCTTCATTCAACTTCCCTGGCTTGACTATTACTTCAAAATAAAATTCCTGGAACAACAGTAACCATTTACAAATTCTCCCCCCCCCCAACACTGGCTTATTGACTAGGTATTTAAGAGCTGAATGATCTGTAAACATCTTGAAATGTTTACCCAGTAAGTAATGTCTAAACTTCTGGAGTGCATAAACCATAACTAGGCCTTCTCTTTATGTGGTATTGTAATTCTGCTATGAATCTGACAGTTTTATGCTGGCAAATGCTATAGGATGGTCCAATTTCGTTGTCCCTGGCTACGCCATAATAGCTCCAAGTGCTCTAGCTGATGCATCCACATGCACGTGAAATATATTTTCCCAATCTGGGAATACTAGTATTGGTGATGTTACCATCTTCTCTTTTAGAGTGTCCAATCCTCGTTGACAATCCTCATTCCACTGAAATTTGCTATCTTTCCTCAATATTTTCTCCATTGGCGTAATGATATTTTCATACCATTTTATGAATTTACTGTAGTATCTTGTATGTCCCAATGTTTCTCTTAACTAACGTACTAACTTTGGTGGTGGTAGATTCACAATCATTGCAATCTTTGCAGGATCTACTAGCGAGCCTTGTTTGCATACTATATGGCCCAACAGTATCCCAAAAGGTGTTCCAAAGATGCACTTCTTGATATTTAGTGATATTTGACACTGCATTCATCTTTCTAACATCAACCTTAACACCTCTACATGGTCCTTCAACAGACTATATAATGCCCAATCATCCAGGTATACTTCTAAAAATTGATGGATGAATTCTTTAAAAGAAGCTACGACTACTCTTGAGAATATAGCCGATGCATTATTTATCCCAAAAGGCATGAGTGTGTACTGGTAGGATCCCCATTTTGTGGAAGAAGTGTTCGTGTACCTATATTTTGGGCCTATATTGATTTGATGGTAACCTGTGAATCCATTTGTGAATGAGTACACTTCTTGGCCTCCTACATTCTCTAATACCTCATCTGTGAAAGGGGTAGGGAAAGGGTCATGAAGGAAATCATCATTCAACTTCCTCAGGTCGACACATATCCTTATCCCTCCCTGATTATTCCCCTGAACTACCATAGGGTTGACCCATTTAGATTCCTCCACTGGTTCTATGATTTCGGCCTCCAACATCCTATCAATTTATGCTACTACTTTCTGCTTATATATTAAGTTTGGTATATATGGTCAATGTCTGACTGATCTAGCCTCAAATTTGAGAGGTATTTTCATCTCCCCTATTTCTCATGTTATTCCTTTCATTTCTTTAAAGGTTTTTTGGAATAGGTCATTGTACTTGCACAGTAACTATGTTATGATTTCTACTGTTTGTTCATCCCAGTAGTCTCCAATGTTGGCCATTTTGGGATTCTCGGTTGTCCCAATGTTAACTTTCTTCACCTTGATCAGCGTAGAAAACACTTCTAATTCTAGAGGTGGAACTTCCACATCTCTTTCACCTTCAATTTCTATTATTTGAATTTTTCACAGGTCCTCTTCATCTGGTGCTTCTTCCTACACATGGTAGCATCACTATAGTTCTTTCACTGTTTTTCTGTTCTGTTGTTGATTTTATGTCATAAGTTCAACTTATGGTTCCTGAATATTGCACCTCTGATTTGTTTGAGTGTTGAGTCTATGTTGGGGTTCTCATGCTCAAATGAGAAAGTGACTGTAAAATTTTGCTATAATACTGTCCATCTTGTAGTTCCTTTTCACAGTTCCTGGTCTGCATACCAGTTTGTTGGGATGCCTTCTAATGTGTGAAAAAAATTATGAGGCCATTCCTCTGGTGGTGTCATCCTCCATAGAATTATGCACTTCTCCAAGTGTTCTGTTGGTTATCCCTGTCCATCATATTTCTCTAGATGGTTTCTTCCTTGTTCTGTGCCAAACCTAACGTGCAGTAATTGCTTACATTGGTACCAGTCTTTCATTGTTTCTTTGTGTGCACCCCACGATCTTACATGTGTTTCCTTGAGTTCTATATCAAGGGCTAAGAGCCTCTGGTTTTCTAACACTTCATCTTCATACCATGTTAAGAATTATTCTAGGTTATTCACACCATGGAAGCTGGGAGGTTCCCTTATCTCCATACCTACCCATCTTACTGTGCAGTCTATTCTTGCACATATTCTTGTGGAGACTTCGTGTAACCTCTACTGTCAATTTTCTAAGCCTGTATCTGAGTCTGACGCACATGAGGTGATGCTTCTCCAATTAATTATCCCATCTGCAGTTGGGTTCACGTAATAGTCATATCACACAGTTGTTTTGTACAACTGGTTAATTTCCTCCAGGTGCAAGCAAGTAGGTTCTACAAACATTTCCCCTTTTGATGGGTCCAATGATGCAATGACTTTGTATTCTCCTAAATTGAAGGTCATCTTCTGCATCTTTAGTTTTATTATGGCCTGGTTATCAAACACCCAATACAAACCCAACAATGTTGGATAAGGTGTTTTGCCATCCACAATATCAATTACTTCAAAGTTGGCTTTAATCCGTACTCCATCCATGTCTACTATTACTCCTTTTAGTCTTCCAATTGGTAGAACTATGTGTTGATTTTCTAGTTTCAACTGAACAGGTGAATATCCTAATGTGGGTTCTCCCATACATTGCCATGTCTTCTTGGGTAATACATTAACTTCAGATCCTAAATCTAGTATGATATATCCCATGTTAAAATATCCAATGTTGGCATTCATCCTGAATTCCCTACTTGTTCTCCTTTTTGTATGTAGGTGATTGACTGCGATTGACTGTTTTCCCTACTTTCCTTCTGCTTCTATGTTACATCTTTCTAGAATATTTTATAATAATTTAACAGAGGATGGATTATTTAGTATTCTAACATAGGATTTCAAAAACCTTTAATCGTACTTACTTGTCCCAATTGTCGTGTTTCTTTGGTGCGATCCAGTGATGGAGGCATTTCGTACTCTGGCACTTCCTTATTATGTTGCACAGTTGATGTCGATGCAATTTCTAGCTTCAAGACTTCTTTTCTAGATTTTTTAATATATTCATCCCTTGCTTCTCTGGGTATCCACTGAACATTCTTATTGTTCTGATTTCTCTTTTCCTGAATCTTCCCTAATAGTGTAGTACATTGTTTTGTGTCATGATCTAATGCGCAACAATACATACAGGTCGATGGTGGAAGTGGAAATTCTCTTGCATAGTGTCCTGGTTGTTGACAATTGTGACATACCACTGGTCCTCTACCCCTTCCAAAACCTCCTCTTGCTCTTCCTCTGCCTCGATTGTAATATCCCTAGGCCAAACCCAATTGTAAATGTAAATACAAATGTAAGTAATCTGGTGAGATGTTTGATATCATTTTTGTATGCACCATCCATGGTTTAGTGCGCACATGTACTATGCAATAAAATGATGAAATGTGCACATTATTGGATATCGTGCACAACAACTTAAGTGGGCACGATTTTGAGGCTAGGGATACTTTTTGTATATGCGATGTTTCATAGGTCGGTGAGCAAGTTTTGTGATGATTGGGCTAGAGAGCCTAGATGTTAAAGTCCAGTGAGCTTATATTTGTATATGTCTCATAAGTAATATAAAATACGTCACTGCACGCAAACCGACCATGATAAAAGAGTATGGGGGACTAAACTCCTGTAGTTAGGGAAAGGGGGGGGGATAAAAGTTAAGAAAAAGGGGCTAAGCTAGGGAGCTTAAGCCACAAATGAATATTATATTAATATTTCTTAAATATAAAGTATGGATAATTATTTTATCCTAAGTTCTAAGGTTGGGGACAAGTGGCACAAAGTAGCTCCCAACATGACAAGTGTTAAGTTGGGAACATGCATACTTATAGTTTGGAATTAGTTCATTTTAGATTCCTTCCATCATTCAGTCATCCATTCAGCCATGCCATGAGCATTTACTCACTCGGTCAGTTGTCCTCCATACCTTCATGTCACTGTACCTTAACCTGTATCCGTAACCATACCAGTTTGTGTACCTGGTTAGCTTGGGAGTTGGACTAAAGAAGCGGGTTGTCAGGCTCGTGGGATATTGAAGAGGTGGGTTGTCGAGCCCATGGGATATTGAAGAGGCGGG
>JZKD02S1628599.1:119903-142397 GCA_000966675.3 Picea glauca
ACTTGTTGACGGTCAGTTCCTTGGTGCATAGTCTTCCACCTGTCTTCCACTATCGAAAACTGCTCCCGATATCGGGAAATCGGGCATCAGGACATCGAGATTTCTATTGCCATGTGCTCGGGACTTTTAGTTCCGCGACCCCGACTCTGTAGGATCTCTCACCATGTGCCTATGCTGCCGGACGACTCTGATTCGGTCGGGCAATCGCGCATCGCGATTAACTCAGGTAAGATTTTTCTGTCTTTAGAAACTCTGATCCTCCGATGGAATGAAATCTCGATTCCCCTTCTGATGTCTGACACGCATCCTGCCAAAATTAACGGCTAGGATCCCATCGGTTTTTCGAGACTCGAAATATCTCGGTCGTCTTTCCCTTTAAAATCCCGATACCAAAAATGTTACTAACAGAGTGCACACGCGAATTTGGTCGAAGCCCAAATTTCCGATGAGATCATAGTCGTCGGATGCTAGAGGAGTGAGAACCATGGATCATCCAGTTGTGTTCGCAGTTCGGGGCTCGGAGGTTTTAGATCTTTCTATTGTGAAAATGATCGAAGCTGAAGTCCGGAGAACCCTTTTGGTAGGTGCCTGGTCGTAGCCTATGGTCATATAAAGGAAGGGGCCTAGCATAGGGAGTTAGCGCATGTTATTTGAATTTTTTCAAAAGAGAATAGGGGGCTTAGTAGGAGCCCATGGGTCTCACTAGACCTGCGCCTGAGGAGAAAAGGGGCCTGTGTTAAATCAATTTAGGGGCTAGTAAGGTCTCAAGGAGATAATTCGACTCATATATTTGAAGATCCTAGACCGGGAGGTCGCATAACCCCTAGGAGAGAAGGGTTTCCTACATCAAGTGGTATCAGAGCCTCAAATTATGCCCGGTGTAAAATAAAGTGGTAAATTTGATGCTATCAAGTGGTATCAGAGCCTAGGAAAAGGTTGTGTCTAATACCATCAAGTGGTATCAGAGCTAAAATTTGTTTGCATATAGCAGGAAAAAGAAAGAGGAGATAGTCTTTTAACATCAAGTAGTATCAAAGGTTTAATTTATCCTATAGATATCATGTGAAGGAGGAGACAGAGTGTTGATTCTCTGTGAAGTGATTGTCTGCAAGTGTGCAGTAGTTAGCAGACATCGAAGTGGGTTGTAGGAGAAGCTGGAGACACTCTCAGTTTCAGAGTGGACAACAGACAGACAGGTGGGCTGAAGGAAGAAAGGATGGCTACTGAAGGCCATAAGTGTGGTCAAGGAAAGGAATGCCAACAGAAAAGAAAAGGAGATATGGATAAAGAGCTTGAGGAAATTAGAGCATAAATGGGCAGACTAGCGCTGAAAATGCAGCAAGAGTCCCAGGTACATTGAAGGTACGACTGGCCAATGAAGCAAAGAGAAAATTGGCCTATCCAATATTTGGTTTCTAGGGGGTAGCGTCAGGAGTTGAAGAAGTGGCTGAGGCATGCTGAAAGCCTCAGTGGCATAGAGGAGGAGTTGTTTTGCATCTGCGAGCTAGAATTTGGAGAGAGCCTCAATGATAAGGAGGAAGTGAGATCAATTAGAGATCTCATAAACTTCCAGGAGGAAATAAATGAATTTTCAAATTTTCAAGTGGGAAATGAGAAGAGATCAATGGACGATCTCATGCACTTCCAGGAGAGAAGTGATGAAAAATCATATTGTCAGGTGGGAAATGAGAAGAGATCATTGGTTGATCTCATAGAATTCTAGGAGGGAAGAGGAGAGATCCCATATTGCCAAGTGGGTAAGGGGGAGGAAATGAGACTATATGAAAGTCTCAGGAGCTCAGAGGTGAGTTCATATTAGTAAGGGTTTTTGGTGGAGGAGGATCAGAGGTGCATTCCAATCATTGGGGGAATTATAATATTCCTTCCAAGAAACACAGTTAAGTCCAGAGCATGTGTTGCAGATGCAACAACAGAAGAGACAAGACAATAACCATGACTGTCATAAAGGAGGAGAAGGAGCAGACATTAGAATCTGCCCCAACAGAAGAAGAGGAGCATATAGTTAATATGCTCACTCCATGAGAGAAGGAGTTGGAGATGCTGGAGGATTGGTTGAATAATCCATAACCAGAAAATAGATTCCAGGAGACAGTCATGCGAGATGGAGCATACTAGCCTGAGGAGTAGCTGGAGGAAGCTGGATTTGAACCAGCACAAGAGGAGTTGGAAGAGGATAACATGTCAGAGGAGATAGATGAATAAAATTTCAATGAAGAGACTTCAAAATCCAAGTCTGTAGGGAAGTGGAAAGTCAAGGACACAAGATATGAAGATAGCATGGGGGATCAAGATGATCTTACCTTTTATCAGCATGAGGAAGTGCAACATGACAGTCTACATGAAAGAATAATCCAGCTAGCAGAGCACCTATAAGTGGTGATTGAGGAGATCAGGGAGCTGATGTTGAGCTCAACACAAGAAGTTGTTAGTAGGAGGAAGCTAAATAGAGTAGGACCTACAAGATCAACAAAGAAGCAACAACAACAACAAAGCAGAGGAGTAGGAGGACAACTCCAAAGAGGAGTTTGGGATCCAGGGGGATTTCAACAATAGAGTAGAGGAACTCATGAGAAGGAGCTCATTATTTTCCCAGAAGTTGAGTATGATGCAGGAGCATCACTCCACCTCGGCAATGTGCCAACATTCCAGCACATCAAAGTGCATTTAAGAAGGGGAGAGATGCCAACCCTCTCATTTTTCTCTCAATTTTAAAATTTAAATGTAATTAAAATCAAATTAAACATTGTAAGGCTGGAAGAGCCAAGTTGATGCCTTTGTATAGGCAATAGATGAAGTCACCTTTATTAGGCTTGAGTTGTATTGATCTTGAGCTTCACCTTAGATATGAATTGTTAATGTTCATTCAATGTAATAATCCTTAGTAGATAGGTGTTGTAATGGTGATTAGACACCACTAATGTAGTTTGGAGGGAAGGATCGAGGAGCCCCTCTTTTGTAAAATCCTTGTAATAAATTGTTCATTATTCGAGGAGAAAGAGAAACAAGAGAGATTCGAGACTCTGTTGCAGTTCGAGCTTGCGCATATTGTAATTGACATTCATATTAATACAAAAGAGAAGATTTCACTCTTTATGAGTTTCTGTGTGGTGAATTTTTTTTTTATGAATTTCATGTGCATGTTTTATGAGTATATTTTGTAGATGTATAGATAGGTTCCATCTGTAGGGATAGACATAATTCTCTATTTGTGGGTTTGCCGAATTATTTCTGGGTTCTTTAGGCTAAATTCAAGGAGTGCATGATAGAGTATTGGAAACTCTGTGAGCCAAGGCAAGGAGTGTGTATATTAACTCTTTCGATTCAAAGAAGAATGTGCTAGGTGGGCACACCAGAATAGTTCACACACTCAAAGAGTAGCCTCAATATTAATAAACACCTTGGAGGAGAGATTGTGTAGAGAAGATATAGTTGTTGAATACTTTGAGAGCTCTCCCAGGTGGGAATTGAGCAGGTGCAAGTGTGCACATGAGAACTCTATTTTGAGTTCAGAGAGAAGAGAAGAGAAGACAAGTATCAGGGAGGACACCCCAGAGTTACTGAACACTCTGGATATTTGTGGAAGGAGAAACTACTTCAGAGTTGCTGAACACTCTAAAGAAAAGGCTCAGCGAGGAGTGCTTTGAGCAGGTGCAAGGAGTGCATAGAACCAACACCTTCTGAAGTGTTGGGAGAGGTTGAAGGAAACATATTTGTTGAACACTTTGTAGGAGAGATTTGCAAGTGTGCATTGAGTGGATGTAGGAGATGCATCAGTGAACCTGAAGGATTTTAGGAAGAAGGAGGAAGACCTGTGCAAGGAGTGCATCAAGCCAACACTTAGACAAAGTGTTGAAATTTTGAAGTTGTTTGAAGGCTCATTCGAGCACAAGGAGGGCGTGAGAAATATATTTCATGTTATCGGAGGAAGGTTGCCAAGAGGGCACACAATAAGGTTAAGACTCAGAGGAGATTAAAGTGAAAGTTTTCACAAGAAGCATAAGGAGTGCATGAGCGAAATCTCAGAATTTAGGACTCAGGGAATGAAGTTATGTCAGGAATGCACAAGCCCAACACCTTGTTGAAGTGTTGGTAGAGTCTCTAGAGGGAAAGAGTGCATAGTGTGCAACGAGGGCACCGAAATTATTTTGAAGCAGAAAACAAGGGTTGAGACCATTAAAGATTTGAGCCAATACAAAGCTCAGGAGGGATGGTGCCTTTGTGCACAAAATCTCAACAAAGAGAGAGAAATATAATATCAATACCCTTTGAGGTTTGAGCCACACCAAATCTTAGGAGGATGAGAGTTAAGTGCCAGGAGGGCGCAAGGACTCCTTTGAAGGAATCAGAAGGGTCGAGTCCCTTGGAAATTTGAGCAACTGTAAAGCTCATGAAAGATATTGTGAGTGTGCACAGTGACTCTGCATAGTGAGCATAAGCCAAGGACATTTACAGGTTCAAGTCATAGAGACAACGCAATGAGTGCATAGAGGCCAACATTTCAAGTGTTGAAGATCAGGAGGAGTGGCATTTTCAAAATGCAAGCCAAGGTTGAGTAGACATCCTTGCAGGAGAAGGTTCAAGGGCCAAAACCTTTGAACACTTACAATGTTTTCCAATATCAGGAGAAATCCAAAGCTCAACTGGAGAATTTGCAGCAGCTGTCAGATCAGCTGCAGGAGAGGATATCTAGACCATTGAATCCCACATCTAGATACCAGAAGGAGTGCATGGAGGAGAAATTCAGATCCAAGCCATCGGGTCTGAGCGCGAAGGGCCAACAGTCATTGGATCCAAGTAAGTGCACACAAATTTAACCATTTTTATGTGCAAGGAGTGAGGACTTGCCAAAGTCCCGAAGTGGATTGAGGCCGTCCATTATCTTAAGGGACAGGTGGTGAAGGATAAGCAGGTTCGGGAGGAAGAGCTCTGGGAGATTGGTGTGGATAAAAGAAAAAACTTTGTGAAGTCATGAAGGGAGAAGTAAATCCAAAAAGTTGGATCTAGAAGGGATATTTGGTGGACATCTGCACACTTCAGAAGAATAACACTTTCGGGTAAACCTAAGGATAAATTCCTGAAGGTCACACATCCCGAGGGCCGAAATCAATAGTAGGCATTGATGAGCATTGGGACACATGGAGAGTGGAGATCCACTTCGGAGGATTGATACTCTGGGAGAGAGAATGCGGAGGAGCGTTGACTATAGGTCATCCGAGGTGGAGTGAAGGATGGATCTCAATCGTCAATCAAGAAGGAGCATGTGGCGATCGATCTATAGGTTCGAGTGGTAAGCACTCCAGAAGAAAGATAGTGTGGAAAGGTGAGGAACTCCCAAAGAGTCGGGAGCCAAAGCAAAGTCGGGAGCCAAAAGTGAGTAACTCCCAAAGAAGGATTTGTGGAGTGTGCATGAAAATTAGGTCGAAGCCCGAATGTCCAACGAGATCATAGTCCTCGGATGCCAGAGGAGTGAGAATCGACGATCATCCAGTTGTGTTCATGGTTCGGGGCTCGAAGGTTTTGGATCTTGTTGTTGTGAAAACGGTTGAAGCTGAAGTACATAGCACCCTTTGAGTAGGTGCCTAGTTGCATCATGTGGTTGTATAAAGGAAGGGGCCTAGCATAAGGAGCTAGCGCTTGCTGTTTGAATTTTTTCAAAAGAGAACAGGGGCTTAGCAGGAGCCCGCGGGTCTGGCCGGACGTGCACTTGAAGAGAAAAGGAGCCTATGTTAAATCAATTTGGGGGCTAGTAAGGTCCCAAGGAGCTAATTCGACTCAGAGATTTGAATATCCTAGATCGAGAGGTCACAGAAACCCTAGGAGAGAAGTGGGTCCTGCATCAAGTGGTATCAGATCCTCCCATTTCTCTTCCCTTTATCCCCTTCTCCTTTCATTTCTCCCTCTCCTGTTAGTGCTTCCCCCCTTTCCCCATGCATGTAGGTAAGTTTAGTTGTTTGACTCCATCTTCATTACACCTTTGTTATACAGTAATATCTTAATGGAAGTATATAAATATTTGATGTACCTACCTTGAGGTCCCTTCAAGAATTCTTGTCTAGCCATGCTATATGAATTTGTTGTATCTACTACAAATTCTGTGATAAATCTGACAACAATGTTGTCTATCCAGAATTTTATTGCATGTGTAAACTTATTATCAACTCATTGTAACTGCACGATCTCTTCAGATTTCCACTCTAGTTGTTTGATCCGATTTGTAGGGTTGTTTTATTTCAATCTTTTTATCCACTCCTGCAATATGTGTGGGAAATCGCAGAAAAATACTTCATGCAAGTCGGTGAGTACATACTTGTCCAGATATTTTCACGGTGTCAACTTCAGGTTTCTATTATCTTTTTGTGAAAACTCCAACTCCTTTGTCTTCAACCAAATTTCTATCTCTGCCTTCGTGGGATTCCACAGTCTCAACATTCCCAACTAGATTCTCATTCTTTCAATGACTTGTTGTCTGATTCAACATTATTTTGACATGTATTCCTCCAACCTCACATACTCAGCCCCATTTTCTTCCACACAACTGACAACGAAACCATTTGTTGGTTTTATTCTTCTCTTCTTTAGTCTTGAGGATTCTTTATGGGGTATTATGCCCCTAATTTACCATCACAGATTGACCTTGGTAAATATTTAGTAAGCTTCCCAACAAAATCCCTTTGAAACTATTAGGCCCTCTAGTAAACCAGAAGGCAACGCAATACACAAAATGTATTGCATAGTCTCACTCAAGATAGCTCTATGGGTTGTTGCAATACTTAGGCATTTGCAACCTGAGACTGAGAGAGATATGAGTTTGTGCGCTGCAAACTTTATTCATTCAATCCAATATCTAGTTATAACATTCATTCTATGAATGTATGTGGAATACTATATCTACTTAGTTGCTTCATTTATCTAACATTCATCAATTAATTAGACATAAGGATGCATTCATTCATTCACATAACATAGTGTTTTCGTGGTTCACCCCCTCATGGGATACGACCAAAAAGATTTGGCTCTCAAGATTTTATTATAGTTTAGAAATATATCACATCACACGTGGTTACAATATTAGTTCTTCCTCCCTCCCATAGGCTCCTCGATCCCTATGAGGCTAACTATATCACACAAGGCTCCTCAGCCTGTGATCTAACACTCGAGATCGAGTCGCTTACTCCTTCTCTAGATCACCAGCTTAATGACTCATTCAATTCTTACAACTCTTCTTCTTCCTGTCTCCCTCTGGATTTCCTCCTTATCTTCCTCCTTCTATATTTACCCTAGTACTACTTATTTATACCCTCATCTCACCATCCATTACATTGCATTAAAAAAACCCAAACCTTAGCATCGTTAGGTCTTCTTTGCATGCGTACTTCACCTGCTTCTCTTACACGTGCTGCTTTTCCTTCCAATTGTCGTTCGCATGATTTTCCTCCAAAAATATCCTTTCTTCTTTGCTAGGATTTCATCCAACAATATCCTTCTTCAAAAGACACATGAAACCCATAGTTAAATTGGCATAGTTCACTATGAACCAACACAGGAAATTATCCTTCCCATGTAAACCTTGAAGTTGTCGAATGTTTATCGGGGGAGATAATCGAAGTATTGCCTCAAACTTCATAGGATCTACCATGATCCCATGCTCAAACACTAATAGTCCTAAAATATGGCTAGACCTAACATAGAAGATGCACTTGTGAGGGTTCAACCAAATGTTATAGTAACAACATCTCTCAAAAACTAATTGAATGTGAGTGGAGCGATCTACTCTCTTACGAGAGTGAGTAACAAGATCATCTAGGTAATATTTGACAATATCCTTGAGATCATGAAAAGAAAAGGTCATGGCATGTTGTAAGGTTTCTATGGAGTTTTTAAGGCCTAAAGGCATTTTCTGGTATACAAAAGTACCCCAAGGACAAATAAAATCAATCTTATGTTGATCCTTAGGTTTGATTTGAATTTGGTTATACTCTATAAAATACTTTGCTTCCCAGGCACTCATCAAGAATATGGTTAATGAAAGGAGTCGGGAAGTTATCTTTAGGACAATCCTTTTTTTTTATCCTAACAAGCTCTAGGAGGAAATAAGAGCGATGATGCATATCGTCCCAAGGCCTATCAGGACCATACATGGCCTCTAAGATGGCTTCATTCGAGGGTAAAGTATCGTCAAGTCAATCATACAAAAAATAATATTGGATGGCCCATACATGATCTAGAATAGGATCCACCTCGTCTGTTTGCAAGGAGAAAGGATCTAGGTCAACAACAACATAAAGAATAGACTGATACACAACTTCTGCCGCTGACAGTGGCATTTCCCTTCCAATGTGCGAATGACCTTCGTACGACATAGTTGGAGAAGGTCATTTAAATACAAAGTATGGAAAGGAATGGACCTCATCAACGATGAAGACTCACTAGAAATGGCATGAATATGGTGAATTTGTGCCATGAAATCAAAGCTACCCAAGAGAGAGGAATACATTCTGACACCAACATCCTCAATGGCCTACTGAGAATTTTCAATCACATGGACCGAAGTTCCAAATGATGCATTAGGACTAGCGTGCGCAAAGGAACATTGATCAATCGTCACTATTTTCCCTTCGCGAGGGAAACATAGCGTGCATAAAATAGAAGACATGATTGTTTTCATGGAATAACTCCAGTTACTCCCTAGTAGTAAATTATAGTCGAGGGGCACATCAACCACTTCGACATCAACCTCCACTATCTTTCCACCTAACTGGACCAGAAAAGTGAGAAGAATTATGTGGGATCGAAATGACCGCCCATCAAAAGCTGTCAACATAGTCATATATTGGGACAGAGTCAAAGAGACAATGGATTTCCAATAGGTTAGGGACATCACACATGTCACAACAACTTCATCAATTATAGTGTGTTTGATGGTAATTTTCATGTACTCCACATGGATTTGAAAGGCCACGTGGTAAGGCAAGTGAGGCCTAAAATTCGTTACATCAAACTTAATAAACTTCGAGCCACATGGGTCTAGAGATCCTAATGCGGATAACAAGGTGTTCCTCTATGAAGACACATTTGGAGCACCTCCAAATCCAACATCACACAAGGGGTTTGACCTAGATCTTCGAAAATCAATTATTTCTAGGAAGCTCTGGCATTAGGAGTGTGGGCATAACGCTTTAGTAATACATTCAGAATATAAGGAAGATGTTTTGGATTTTTGATATGTAAGGGTATTTCTAGAGGAGGATGAGACTCTGGACCTACAATAGTCTTTGAAGAAATGTAATCATGAGATTGTGTGGCTACATTAATATGATAATTGACCATATTGACACATAGATGGACACCTTATCGGAACCAAGAAACTAAGTCCCTCTATTTGGGCCTCAACCACTTCAATCCTCCACTAAAGGAAATCTCATATAAGGATTCAATGAGGTTCTCCATCACAAAGAAGGAAGAGCATGGGGGATGAACAAGGAGTTCATACTTTTAAGGAAAAAGGGATGCAGACTCAATATGAAGTGAAATTTCTCCAGAGTTTCTTTTCTCTCAAATTTGAATTGTTGAATCTCCTCCAAGGCTTGGATATGGCTCAATTTATAGCCTTCAAATGGAGCTGAAGCGTTGAGTCAGAGTGTTTCTAGTATACAGAAGGTCAAGGATCATGGATCTCATGACATGGCATGGAAACCCGATATTATTTTGAGCACCAAACTCGATGTATGCGGGTTGTAGTGGAGCAAACTACATATATTCTTGTTGTATAACTGGTAGGGCGCGTATATGTAGAAAAATGTTCTTTTTTGGCTCAAGAAGGTAAAAAAGGGGACTTCAAGTCTGCATAGGGAAATGGAAAGTCCATCCAAGCAAGTTGCATGGGGTTAGGAAAAAATAGTTGTAACACATGTGGGATAAATTAATCTAAGTTTATAAAATTACATATGCATGTAAAACACTAGGACTTATCAGGCTATCACCCATCCCAGTACTATTCTAGCCCGATCATGCTTCACTGTGGAGTTCTAATGGGATCCGATGCATTAACGTTATGTTGTAGGAATGTACATAAAACCACTAGGAAATAATTACATGACGTTTCTAATTAACAAATGAAGATGGTGATACATTCCATTCCCCATCAAAAGGGTGAATATCATGGTTTATTAAAACCATAGGCTCAAAATTTTGATTCAATGGAAAAGGTGGTTTTCCACCAAGATCCACCTGGATCAACCAACTTAGAGAAGTTAAATACTTTCCCTCACACACATGGTATATATACATGCAAAAAGTCTCTACACCTTTGTAAGTGTAACCCTAGACATGTTTGCATAGCAATGCTACGCCCCAACTAACCACTGCACCACAACCCAAAACCTTCTGAAAATTAAATGCTCCATCAACTCTTCTAACAAGTGACCATAATTAACACATCCATCCCCGTTAACATATCTCCCTAAATTTTTTATGATAATAAACTCTTTTACGAATATTCAAATAGTTACAACGTAGATATTGAGATTTATGAACATTTAAAAATAATAAAAGGCATCTTTTATATTCATATTTATGAGCCATCTATACCAAATATAGTTGTTGAACTAAAAGGGAAAATGAAAAAAGGGAACAAGATAAAGGGACCCAACTAATAAAATTTTTTGAATGAAATGGGAGGCATCAAAATGGTTGTTGCTTGGGCGAGGCATTGAGAGAGAAGATAAAAGACTCTTTTTATTTTGTTCATCCATTTATTCTTTTTTATTCATCTCTAGGTTTCCACTCCCTATTACTATTGTGGCTCGTCTTCATTTCAGGATCCATTATTTTGTTATATTTTAATTTAGTGTGACCATGTGATTTGATTTTTTCATTAGTTTGTTTACAACCTGTTCATGGTGTTTGAGTTGATTAATGTAATTTTTTTTGGTTATGTGCATGTTTTTTTTGAGGTGTCATTGTTTGTGGGTGGTTATATTTTTGTTTTTGTTTTGGACATTGTGATCTTCCTGTTTGGAAATGGAAATGGAAATGGGTGTCATAGCATGAAAAATAAATGAGAACTAGATAAGAAAAAGACATTAAAAGTAAGGGGTTTTGGAAGTTGTCAAATGTTTTTGGTGTCTTCCTTTAAATTATTACATTATAGTTGATGATGGAGTGTGAAATGAAAAAAATAGAAATTTGTTTTGGAGAAATGTCTCGGATGGACAAAAGGTTAATTTATAATGCGTTTTTTTCCATTATGCAGTTTTCTTGATTGATCTCCTCATGCATTTTTATGGATTTTGTGCACTAACATGGATTTTGATCCTCGTAGTCTCCATGTAATTATTCGTACAATATTTGGTTAGAAAGAATATTGAGCATTAGAAATATTAACAAGGCACCTATGAGAAATGGTTAATAAAATTGAGAAGCATAAGCAAGAAAATAGCTACAGTTGACCGTCACATGGTCTTTCTTGATTTGTACTTGGGATTTTCTTTTGTATCTTTATTTATTATCCTTCAAAAAATATTTTAGATTAAATCGGTTCTTTTTTCTCTAATTCATAGTCACTCATCCTTCCTCATCAATTTCTCTTTTTTTATATAATCCATTATCTATGCCAATCCAAATTATTTTTTCATGACCTTGAAAAGGAATGTATTGTTCTATATTGATATCTTAGCCATATCCTTATGATCTCGCAACCTATAAGTTGTATATAATTGGAGATATAAACCATTTTATTTATAAAAAAATAAATAATCTATTGCATGATTGAATCCTTCAGAAACAATATAAAGAGACTAAAACAAGAAGTTCCTCTCTCTATCTACCATCCTTTATTGATGTATGTATATGTGTGATAGATTATCTATATGTCTAGGGACATCCAATCAATATTGTGTCTGACTTGTCACTAGGATTAAAAATCCCCATCAAAATTAAAGATACTTGGTTTACTGTTATATAATTGTAGGACTAACACAATAATTAATTTTTAGCAATAGGGGGTAGGACATTGAATAAAATGGCCCTTAACTAGTTAATCATTGTTTTTCAAACTCTGTATATAATCATTTATTACCTTGTTAGTTTGTGTGAGAAAATATACATAGAAGAAAGAAAAACAACCTAGGTTATCATCTAAGGTCCTTACATAATATTATTTGTACATAAAGGTTGCAAAACTCAAAATAAGTAGGGTGTTGACTTAGAAGCAACCATTTGAGAGTGCATAATATCAAAATTCAGTGGTATAAAGTTATATCACATGAAAAGCATAAATATTAAGGAGCAAGAATATAAAATGGAAAAGTATACACTCACTAAATTGAAAAGTGAAAATTAAAGTAAGGTTGAAGGATGGAAAGATGTATCAAATTGATATTGCAACACTTTAGATAACACCTATTTTTATCATTTATATTTAAAAAATAGTAGTAACAAAAAATATAAATTCTATTATATAGCTAAGACAATGATGAAAAGATTTGTACCCAAGTGTGGAAGCACTCATTCCACTAAATTATTATTGGTTTTTCAAAATATATCATCATCTACATTTTCCTTTACTTGACCCTCCATTTGAAGCTTGGTTTTGAGGAAATAATCATCATTGTACAACCGAATAATATGCTACATATTTTCATACATTCTCCACCTTCTTCATACTCTAATACCAATTAATTTGTGCATTCAATCACTCTATGTTTAACCTAATATTACATTGATTCCCCCATGTCATATAAAATTCCAATCCTTAATGTTGTCAGTGTTTCATGGAAACCTGCACAGGAGACCTAGCTAAAGCATACACAAACAAATCTTATCAAGAAAAGGAAGAGAAATACACAATGAAGAATGAGAATCAATGTATATTATGATCTTAGAAATGAGTGAGTGATCTTCACTCATATAGGCAATGACATCCTATATTTAGGAATGAATGCATAATCGTGATGGTATAAGATTAGAAAGTATAAAATAGAACTAGTCAGTTAACTCCCACTGAACTAGTGTGTCGAAAATAGAAATTTCTCCAACACCCCCCATGAACATCACTATGAAGTAAAAAATGAGTCCCGAATACTAGGCCATATTAGGTACTCATGTTCAATGCAACTAATGAACACTGAATAAAAGTGAGGAAAGAGGGAAAACCACGTGGGAACAAAACCCCCCCTCAGAAGACAATGTATCAAAAGAAGAAAAGGAAGTTGTTAGGCAACTATGTTCTTCACTGCAAGATGATTCTGCAAAGTTTGAAACTTATGCTCAGTGAACGTCTTGGTGAATATGTCATTAGTTTGTTCAGAGGAAGGACATAACTGCAAATCAATGATCTTGTCATGTACTAAATATCTGATGAAATTCATGTGGACCTCAATGTGTTTGGTTCGTTGTCACTGTACTGGATCTCTACAAACTCTCAGTGTACTCTGATTGTCACACCATGTGATAGTCAGAAAGTGAAACTGGATACCAAGCTTAGTAAGGAAGTGTTGAAGCCAAAGTGTTTGAATGACACAATTGACTACTCCTCTATAATCGACCTTTGCTAAAGATAAAGTAATGGATGATTTCTTCTTACTTGACCAACAAATTGGGTCTAACCCCAAACTGAGATTGTACCCATACGTGGACTTGCGATCTGTGCTATCACTAGCCCAATATGAATCTATGAAGCCTATGAGATCTAATGCACAACCAACTGCATAGTGAATACCATAACTCATGGTTCCCTGAACATATCCGAGGATGCACTTGGAAGCCTTCTAGTGCAGATCATGGGGTTCTTGCATGTATCTGGAAACTGCTCCTACCGCATATGAGATATCTAGATGGGTGTGGGTGAGATACAAAATACTCCCCACCAACTGTCTATACAAAGTTTTTTCCACTAATGGTGTATCCCCGCCATCCTCAAGTCTGATCCCAGATAAGAAGGGTGTAGGTGCAGACTTACAACTTTTCATGTGGAATCTATCCAGAAGATCCCTGACATACTTAGCCTGAGAAATTTTGATGCCGAAAGCATCTTGACTGATCTCAAGACCAATGAAGAAGTGTAGTGGACCCATGTCTGTCATAGAGAACCTGTCATGCAAAATATCTTTGACCAAAGAAATGGCTGAAGCAAAGCTACCAGTGATCAAAAGATCATCAACATATAGTACTAATATCATCACAGAGTCAGTAGTCCTCAACATGCAAACATTGGAATCATATTTAAATCTAACAAAAGAATGTGAAAGCAAGTAAGAATCCATCTTTGCATACCATGATCTAGGTGCCTTCTTGAGGCCATAGAGAGACTTCTTAAGTCTGCATACTAAAGATGAGTTCCAAATGAACCCCTGTGGTTGCTCCATGTAGATCTCCTTTGAAAGGTCACCATGAAAAAACACATGTTTCACATCCATCTAGTGAACTTCCCATCCTTTGGTTGTTGCAATGGATAGAACCAAGCGAATGGAGTCCATATTTTCTACGGGAGAAAATGTCTCATCATAATTTATCCCATGAATCTATTACACCTTTTAAAAATAATCTGGCCTTGTACCTTCTCACCTAACTATCTATTGCTCTCTTGGTCTTGTAGACCCATTTTCATCTGACAAGTTTCTTCCCTGGTGGAAGTGGAACCAGATCCCAAGTCTGATTCTCTAAGAGAGAGTCATGATCCTCCTACATGGCTACTTCCCATAGTGGATTGCCAACAACCTCACTGTAGGTATGTGGATCAAAATATTGAACCATATAGAAATGAAAGGGCATCTCTAGTTCAGAAGATGAAAGTACATGAGAAGGT
Source organism: Picea glauca (assembly GCA_000966675.3). Lineage (NCBI taxonomy): Eukaryota > Viridiplantae > Streptophyta > Pinopsida > Pinales > Pinaceae > Picea > Picea glauca. Next base: position 134,728 of record JZKD02S1628599.1, read on the forward strand.
TCCACATGATGAGATTGAGTCCTCCTCGAATCCAATGGATCCCTTGCAAGATTTCCTACTTCCAGAAGTGTGGACTGTGCCCACCTGGGAATTCATTGAAACTTTGATGTTGTCTCCTCATTTGGTTGTACTACCTGCTCATATGCATGTATAGAATCCTCTGAATCTATGTCTGAATATGTAGCATCTGAGTGTGTGGAATCATCATCTCTGATGTTTGGAACTGATGGAAGCATAAGATTCTCTGCATTTTTCATTGGAGGTGCATGCAAAGGACTCTCCTCAAATTGAATAGTGTTCTCAATGATGATTCGGTCTGTAGAGGGATCAATCAATATGTACCCCTTCACATCTTTTGGATATCCAAAAAATATGCAAGGTGTGCTCTGTGGATCTAAGTCTTTCCTCTTTTCAAAAGGAATATGGGCCCATGCTCTAGATCCAAAGATTCGGAAGTGTGTGACATCTGGTTTGTCACATGTCCAAGCCTCAAAAGGTTTCCTATCCTCAACAGATCTGTGAGGTGCTCTGTTCTTTATGTAAGAAGCATAGTTAAGTGCCTTAGCCCAAATCTTGGAAGGAAGTGATCTTGCATGAAACATGCAACTAGTCATCTCCTTGAGAGACTTGTTCTTCCTTTCAACAACTCCATTCTGTTGTGGAGTGTATGGAACTGTGTGTTGCAACTGGATACCAGCTTCATGACAAAGATTTTGAACATCTTTGTTGATATACTCCCCCCCATTGTTTGTATGGAGGATCTTGATTTTCTTCCCAGTTTGTGTCTCTACTAGAGCTTTGAAGTCTTTGAGATGCTCAAAAACTTCAGACTTTTTTATGAGAAAATAAACCTAAGTATAGTGTGTAATCATCAATAAATGTAAGAACATACCTTTCTTTTCTTATGGACGGATGTGGAAATGGACCCATGAGATCACTGTGAACAATATCCAAGGAAGAGGAGGCTCTCCTTGCCTTCCTCTTTTGAAACTTCTCTTAAGGATGCTTTCCAAGAATCCAGCCTTCGCAAACCCTTTCAGAAAAGTGAATGTATGGAAAGCCTTTGACCATTCCTTTCTTGGAAAGTCGCTGGATGTACCTAAAGTTTAAATGACCAAATCTCTCATGACATACTCTACTACTATCATTACCATGTGTAAGTAGAAAAGAGGAGTCATAGTCAGTCAACTTAGTGAAATTATACAAACGTGATTTGTGATCTACCTCACCAATTGAAATAATGGAGTTGTCATGCATGTCAAGTACAGTAACTGAATCTGATGTAAATTCAACCCTTTTACCTGTTTGAGTGATTTGATAAACTAAGAGAAGATTTATAGAAAGACTTGGAACATGTAAAACATTATCAAAACTTTCATTGAAGTTCCACTCTTCCCTCTCTTGCAACTGTTATTGGAGTATCATCCCCCATGAGAATAGGAGGTCTAAAGAATGAACTCAAAGAAGTAAACACTTCCTCTTTAGCTACCATATGATGTGATGTGCCAGAATCTATAATCCATGAATCGGATGAGGAATTAATTGCGACCAGAGCATGATGCTTACCTTTCTTAGGCGCATTGTCTTCTTCCTTCTTCTTCTTGGCTCCTTCAGGAATGAAGTCTCCAATGTTATTCTTCTAAAGTACCTGTGTCATAAGATCGATCTGCTTCTTCATGCATGTGGATTCTTCATGATTCAGTTTATTTCAATATGTGCAATGCTTTCCCTTCTTCTTCTTCTTCCCTTTGGAATTTGAAGAATCTTTGGAACCTGAAGAATCCTTGAAGGGTTTGGAATATCCCTCCTTCTTTCACTCTGGATGTAATAGCTCCTTTTGTTTCTGCTTCGATTTTTTATTGGATGACCCTTTTCCATCATGCATGGTGAGTGCATGTGCTTTGGGATCTTTCACGAGGCCCATATGTATGATTTTTTTTTGCTCTTGTGTGAGAGACTCAATGAACTGAACCATCGTAGGCATTTTCCAATTTTTTCCCAAAAGACATCTTCCAGAATGAAAATTGGAGACATATACAACATATTCTAGTCCTAGCTTGGCCAAGATTGCTAGAATAAGTTGTTTCTCTTATGTAGACTTGTAAATACCACATTCACCCAAGATCAATAGAAAATATTTAAATTTAGTAAAAAGATCATGTATATTATCAAAACTTTTAGGGTCTAAGGTATTCAACTCTACCTCAAGCATATGACCTCGCATCTCATCCTGCTTTCCAAAGAGTCCTTCCAAGGTGGTCCAGATCTCGTTTGGAGTCTTTCATGCGGAAACATGACACCATAAATAAGTGGAGATTAACTCAAGAAGTAGTCTTGTGGCCTCATCCTTACGATTCACCCATCTGGTCTTCTCAAGCATTGATGTAGGTTATGTTTATGTCGCCATCATCAAATTAAACAATACTTTTATTTTGAGTTGGAATGTGGCCTTCAGATTCCATTCAAAATAGTTGTACGGTGTGAGTATTATCACTAGACTTTATTGAAGAAGTTGCATTGCCTCCATCCTGTTATTAATTCTGAAAAGATCCTGAAAACCAAGATCGTGGATTCTGAGATATGACTGACAGTGCTATGACAACTATATATATGATAAAACAACCATATATCCTAAAATATGATGTGGGTTTTGGATATTTTTGGTGAGCATGAGAATCCCTATGTTATACGTCTCTGGTAAACATTTCAGCCCGACCCAGATCATGGATTTTGTGATATTGCAATTTTACTATAGAAGACCAATTTTTGGAGGGCTATTGAATCGACGCACCCTAGAGAAGGGTAAAGTGTGACGATGATCAATCTCCACACCCTTAATGAAGGAAACAATGCAATGGTTGTGAAAAAATGAATCGTCGCACCCCAGATGAATAACATAGTGCGACGATGTTGCACTTTGGCTGTGTATATGTTGCGACGATGCCTGAAAAAAGAAAATTTCTTAAGTCTGAGAGCGATCGTCGCACCCTTCGATAGGGATAGGCTGTGACGATTCCAATCATCGCACCTTTCGATAGGGATAGGTTGCGATGATGGTGGAAACTAGGTTTTCTCAAAGACTCTTTCACTCTACTCTGGCTTGTCTGAGTTGCTCCAAGAAGCTTGGCTCTGATACCATGCCAGTGTTTCATGGAAACTTGCACAAGAGACCTAGCTAAATCATACACAAACAAAGCTTATCAAGAAAAGGAAGAGAGATACACAATGAAGAATGAGAATCAATGTATATTATGATCTTAGAAATGAGTGAGCTATCTTCACTCATATAGGCAATGACATCCTATATTTAGGAATGCATGCATAATAGTGATGGTCTAAGATTAGAAGGTCTAAAATAGAACTAGTCAGTTAACTCCCACTGAAATAGTGTTACTCGCATTGAACTAGTGCGTCGAAAATAGAAATTTCTCCAACAAATGCCTCCACTCATTCTCTAACTGTTAACGACACTTCCAATGTCATTCCAATACTTCAATGCTTCTTCCAACTTCGAGGGATCATTACAAGCTAATGTGCTCAAAATGAACAATTCCCTTGTGGGGAATTTTTAAACCTCTCATTCAAGCACCTTCCTTAATGCTTCTTAAAAAGAATTTCATACCTCACTATTTTTTCCCTTGTGTAAGCCTCTTAATTGTAGTTTGTTTTCCATGTTCTATGGAAGACTATGTATTTGACAAGAGAATTTGATAACCATACTCTATCTTCTTGTCTTGGTGAGATGGCAATAAAATATTTTTCTATCATATGTCCATAAAGTTTTTGTGATTTAAAGCACACATGAATCATGTGGATGACTTAAGTTGTTTATTTTCTTGAAAAACTTGAAGGCTATTTCAAAAAAATAATGTCAACCATAGTTATAAACCATTACATTCTTATTTATACTAGATGTTCCTTCACAAAGAAATTCAATCTTTGGAACCCATGTCTACCAAAGCTCTAAGAATGGCTAGAATAACCATTTTTTGTGGTAAATAGTTTCCAAGTTCCCACAATATATTTTAATATTACTACAACAAGTTCATGCCCATGGATGATACCAATTAAATTCTCCCCCCTTTCCCATCCCTTGATAATCCATCATGATTTCTTTTCCTAAGAAGTTTTCCCTCACTCATGCTTGTTGCCAAAATATACTAATAACTCTCTCTTTCCCAAAATCCATTGGTGACTATTGATTTCACATTGACTCATAAGGTCCCTCTATGGAATATTTCATCCATGATTTCCATAAAGAGTAGATCCTACCTTGCGGTATAAATAAATTGACTTGCCACCTCTTGTATATTTCCTACAACCTCACATCAAGTGAAAAACTAGTATAGGTACTACAAATTATCCGACCATTCACTTTCAGGTGCAATCTCATCTTTGTCAACACCAAATATAAAGACCTTTAACTTTCCACAATCATAAGAAAGAATAGTGTGCAGCCAAGGGAAACATGGAAAAAGCCTCCCTTCAAATTTAGCAATATTTAGTCCTTATTTGGATGTGCATGAAACAATATCACAATTTCTGAGTTAAATGAATGTTGTACATTTTGTCATAGGATTTGCAGCGATGGCTCCCAATGGGATTTCTCTAATGGTCACAATCCTAATCAAGAATATCAATTTAGCCATGTGAGATGTCTGAGGTCACTCAACCGTGTTTTAATAAGATTCTTTGTATCAACATTTGCAATATCATAAACATGTCCTTTCATCTGATCCAAAAAATCCATATTTTCAAATTCACAATAATTAAAAAGCCACCAGATAGCCAACTGATTCTTTGAGCCTCTAGAAGTGAAAGTCATCCTGAGAAGCAAATTGAAACAAATGTAGGAGGAGGCACAAGAAATTAATATAGTGGTGAGACAAGCACATTCATACTATCAATCACAACAGTTGTAGACTCATCACAAAAAAAAATTCTCCAACAAAAATTTAAAGAGTGAGTTAATCCATATGCAATCCAACAAATAATATGGCTCAATTTTTCTAGCTCCCAAGAAAACATCTACCTGTTTTTGTTAGTTGTGGAGCCTGATTAGCTTCCTTATGCAGAGGTATTTTTTTTTCATCCATGTTTATACCCCATGAATATTGTACACCCTTCCACACAAGGGGGTTTCCCCCCCTGCAGGGACAGAGGGGCTCATCCTCACAGTTGGGGGGGTCTGGGGGAAAGTGGGCCCCCGACGGGGGTTTGGGGGCAACGTCCCTCGACGGGGGTTTGGGGATGAAGCCCCTGAAGGAAAAATTTCCTTGTAAATGTATATTGTAATTTCATAGTAAATCTGGACTGCTCATTATAAGGTTGTAGATCTGACGGTAGAATTTATGTTAGAGTTTTTTTCCCTAGAAGGAAACCCTCTTGTATGAGGGAATTATATTGTGACTGGGTATCATTGCAAATATTGTATTCTAAGATATAATATTGTGAGAGAACTAAGAGGAAGTTACAACGAGTGTGTTGTAGGTTGTATCCCTTCATTTTGCTGGATAATAAAAAGGAAGGACTTGACAATTTCTATGGTGGATGTAGCCCAGACTAAGTGAACCACATATATCTATGTCTCTATCGTATTATGTATCTTCTGTGTTTTCTTTCTGCATTTATTTTATTTTATTGTTCCACGATCCTATTTTTCTAACAACTAGTATCCGAGAAAAAGGTAACGTGTAGGAAAACAGGGTTCCTAGTTCAAGTAGGAGCAATGGTGGAAGATGGAAAGTTTAGGGTTGAGAAATTTAATGACCAAAACTACAAGTTATGGAAGATGTATATGGAAGATTATTTATATAATAAGGATCTATTCCTACCATTGGGCGGAATAGCAAAGAAGTCGACGACCATGGAGGACGAAGAATGGGAGGTTCTTGATAAAAAGGCACTAGGAATGATATGGTCGAGTCTGGCAACATCGGTAGCTTTCAATATTTCAAAATAAAAGACAACGAAGGAGCTTATGGATTCATTGGATAAAATTTATGAAAAACCCTCGGCGTCCAATAAGGTATTTCTAATGAAGAGATTATTTAATATGAAGATTTTGGAAGATGGGTCTATTTCAGATCATTTAAATGAAATTTAATACGGTTACTAATCAACTAAGTTTTGTAAAAGTGGACTTCGATGATGAGGTCAGGACTCTTATAATATTGTGCTCATTGCCAGAAAGTTGGAATGGCTTGGTCATGGATGTAAGTAACTCTTTCTCTAGTTCAAACACTCTAAACTTTGATGATGTTATTGGTGTTATCCTTAGCGAGGAAATGTGATGGAAAATCATAGGTGAGACATCAAGCAATGTGTTTAGAGAAGGTGTGAAAGACAATTATGGTAACCTGCATGTAACAACCCTTATTGGTGCAAGTACCCTCATGAAGACAAGCATCTTCCAAGGGAACTAAAATAGGGATTCAATGCATGTCCCAGGCCCCATGAGTAATTCTCGCTTACAGTCACCTTATGTGATGCCAAAGGAAAGGGCACTATCGATAACACTTCACAATGAGCGACTAAGTGGAATAGTCATGGGTCGGACCACATGTATGGGTAGGGAAATAAATCCCAAATTTATAGAGAGAAGTGTCACCACTTCACTCTAGAATCCGCATACACATAGTAGTCCAACAAACACAAAAATAAGAGGAGAAAGGATATCATCCCACTTGCTCTAGTGCAACCTCATGCTTGACACCTATGTTATAGGTTATTTCTTGGAAATTTCTCCTTGCTACTAATGGATTGAAACTCTCTTTAGTGAGTTCCTAGTTTTGAATTTATGACCTTGGAGAGTTAACACTCCAATCCTACACTAAGGCCCTAAGTCCTAGTCTATGTTGGTTTTCTAAAAAAAAAGAGATTAATAAATTTTATATTAAGTGCTTTCATTTTTATGGTTGTTGATTACTCCAAAAGGTATAGAATGGACCAAACGGTGTTTCGACTCTTCCAAACCCAAAGAAAGACAAAGAATGAAAATGTAAGAAATTCACTTCTTTTTCTTTGATGAAAACCATCCGAGTGAAGGAACAAGAGATTTGTTTTTCTCAAATTAGAACAAGATATAAATCACTCAATTCTAGTGAAATACCAATTACTCTAAAAGACAATTTCAAACCCCAAAATTCACAACCAACACTCTGATGAAAATTTTTAAAGAGCCCTAAAATTCTCCAAAAGGGATTATTATAAAATGATATTTTCCTTTATATATTTTATACCATGGAAAGAAGAATGGAAAATTCCTTTAAAAACTAAGTTATAAAGTTCTCTTTCCAAAGAATAGGGTCCCTATGGTTCATAGGAAAAAAACCATAATTTCTTTTGCGAAAATTAAATGTTTTTTGCACTCTATAGGGTTTTTTTTGTGCACCCAATAGAGTAACATCCCCATTACCAACATTTTTTTCTCTAATAACAATTTGTAATGTACCACGTAGACTTGTTGGGCCAGATAACTACAAAAACAACCTAGCATAACTCTGATACCTGTAAGTTTTAAACCTGCAAAGTAAAGCAATGCATATACATTCTCAAGCAATACAGAAATTAATCAATGGCTCATACACATATTACACAGAGATTTTTACCGGAAACCCTCAACCGGGAAAACCTTTCTTATTTTCATTATATCGAATTTCACCATTCGC